>JAPZDZ010000013.1:20497866-20511990 GCA_029783805.1 Acanthurus tennentii | reverse complement strand
ATAATAATAATAACAGTTGCTCTGAGCATCAAGCAGAGCCACAGCAGAAGGCACAGCTAAGATCAGCAATCCCAGCACGACCTCAGTGCATGGGTATCTGCGGGATGAGAAAGCACAAAGACTCCAGGGAAGGTGGCAAGTTAGTAACAGACATGAATTAAGCATGAATGCAGAACATATAGGGAGAGAGATGAAAGAGAAGAGCTCAGTGTGTCATGGAGTCCCCCAGCAGCCTCAGCCTATTTAGTCGGATAATAGGGTACTATGAGCTCTTTAAGATTAGATGGTGCCTGGTCGTTAAGCGCTTTGTAGAGAAGAAGAAGGATTTTGAATTCTATTCTAGATTTTACAGGTAGCCAATGCAGAAAGGCTAATACTGGAGTAATATGATTTCTTATCCCAGTTCTTGTCAGTACACGTGCAGCTGCATTTTGGATCAATTGCAGACTCTTTAAAGACTTTATGGTGCACCCCGATAGCAAGGAGTTGCAGTCGTCAAGTCTGGAGGTAACAAATGCATGGACTCATTTTTCTGTATCTTTTAGGATAGGATAGGAAAGGATATGCCTGATTTTTGCTATGTTACAGAGATGAAAGAAGGCAGTCCTTGAGATTCGTTTAATATGAGAGTTAAAGGACATATCCTGATCAAAGATAACCCCCAGATTGCTTATGGTTGTTATGGAGGCTAAAGTAAAACCCTCTAGAGTAGCAATATTATGAGATGGTCTGATCGGATATTGCTTAGGGCCAAGTACTATAACTTTGGTCTTATCTGAGTTTAGTAATAGAAAATTACGGGTCATCCAATTCTTAACATCCTTAAGACAGACTTGAAGTTTAGCTGATTGATTTGTTTCCTCTGGCTTAATTGATAGATATAATTGGCTATCATCTGCATAACAGTGAAAGTTAATTGAGTGCCTTCTAATAATATTGCCTAGGGGAAGCATATACAGGGTGAATAGTATTGGCCCAAGCAGTGAGCCTTGTGGAACACCGTGACTAACTTTGCTATATACGGATGATTCGTCATTAATATGAACAAACTGAAAGCGATCTGATAAGTATGACTTAAACCAGCTTAATGCTGTTCCTTTAATGCCAATTGAACATTCCAGTCTCTGCAGAGTGGTCAGTCGTATCAAATGCAGCACTAAGATCTAGCAGAACAAGTACAGAGACAAGTCCCCTGTCTGATGCCAAGAAAAGACCGTTAGTTACTTTTACCAGTGCTGTCTCAGTGCTATGATGTACTCTGAAGCCTGACTGAAATTCCTCAAATAGGCCATTGTCATGCAAGAAATCACATAATTGATTGGCAACTGTTTTCTCAAGAATCTTAGAGAGAAAGGGGAGGTTAGATATAGGTCTATAATTGGCTAAGACCCAACGATCAAGAGTTGGCTTTTTAAGGAGAGGTTTAGTAACAGCTACTTTAAAAGACCGAGGTACATAACCTGTTGATAAGGAAAGGTTTATTATATTTAGTAGAAAAGTATCAACAAAGGGCAAACTTTCTTTAAGCAGTCTAGTTGGGATGGGATCTAGGAGACAGGTGGATGGTTTGGAAGAAGAAATTGTAGTAGTAAATTGTGGAAGGTCGATGGGAGAAAAGCAGCTGAAATATACATCTCCTTTCACAGCTACTTTTGAGGTTTCCAAATTAGGGAATAAATTGATGCCAGTGGAGGGCATAAGGTGAAAGATTTTGTCTCTTATAAAGTGATTTTATCATTAAAAAAGCTCAGAAAGTGGTTACTGTTGAGTGATAAAGGAATACAAGGTTTAATAGTGTTATGACTCTTTGTCAGCCTGGCTACAGTGCTGAAAAGAAACCTGGGGTTGTTCTTGTTAACCTCTATTAATGTTGAGTAATAGGCTGCTCTAGCTGTGCAAAGGGCATTCTTTTGTTTTAAGGCTATCTTGCCAGGCTAATTGGAATTCTTCCCTCCTCTAACTCTAAATTATTACATAGGAAAAAAGGGGCAAATGTTTTCAGTCAGCAAATTTGGATCAAAAGAGACAAAAGCCAAACTATTCAACGGAGCTCATGAAGAAGTTGAATGCATTTGATGCCTCAGCAAAAATAGCTGTATCATATCTGACAAGAATAAAAATTCAGAAAAATGTATAATCTCTATAAAAAACAATAATAAAACTGTATATTGTATACAAAACATTAAGTTGGTCAATTTTAAAGGTTCACATTTATTTTTTAAATTTTTTTAACACATGTACTTAGGTTACATTTCCATTCTTCACACTCCAGTATTTTTTTACTAATTACTCAGTTATGCTTGAAAATATTCTTATCTTTATGAGTTTGTTTTTTAACAAACTACTATAAAGAGTTAGGATATTTAGATACGTTTAATTAACAGAGATAAGGAGCGCTGTCAGAAATACTGCCAACAATAATAAATGGATGTTTCACTGAGGGGTATATATAACTTTTAAAATAACTAAACTAAATAATTCTGTAACTAATGTATTTATTTGCCAATGTCCAGCTAAAACTTTGCATTGATCAGAGACAGTTGCAAAGACAAACCTACTGTCTCAGTATTTAACATGATGTTCTTGAGAAGGTCTCAGAGTCAAATCTAGTTATTTGATAGAGCTCTAAAAACACAACCAGAGACACATGCTACAGATTATTGTTTCATCCTTAAAAATTTAAACATATAACTTACCCTTGTTTTTTGGCTGTTTGGTTTTCCAGAAACACTATGGGGCCGACCTTAAGTCCCTCTCAATGGCTTCTCCAAGCTCCCCCGAAACCTACTGCTTTGGCTTAGTCACAGCTGAGGCTGCTGTCCTCTAAGCCCCAGTATCATGCGTCTGCCCCCTGAGTCCTTCAGGATAACTTGTCCTGGAGGACCTCCTTCTTAGGTCGATTGCCTTTCCCGGCCACCAGTGTCCACCAAGGTGTTCAAGGGTTACCACCCCTTTAGGCACCTTATATCCTGAGGCCATAACTCTCAGGCACAGCTTCAGCAATGAAAGCTTTGAACATCATCCACTCCGGTTTGATGCCCCCAACCTCTGCAGGAATGCCACAGAAGCTCCACCAGAGGTGAGAGTTGAAAGCCGCTTTCGACTCTCAAAGCCACTCTTTCAAATGCTCCTAGTTTACCCACACTTCACATTGGGGTCTTTTTGAGGTCTGTCCAGAGGTCTCCCCTGCCATCTGACCTAATTCACCACCAAATGTTGGCAGGTGCCCCTCTCTCCACCTGAGTGTCCAAGACAAATGGCCTGAGATCAGATGATATGATAAGAAAAGTGCTCATTTGCTTAGGGTGCTCTGGTACTAAATACACTTAAGAGCATCCTTTTGCTCGACAACAGTGTGCACCTATGGACAGTGTGAGAGTACTGCAGAAGTCTAACGACAAACACTATTTGGGCTCAGATCAGGGAGGCCATTCCTCCCAGTCACACCCTTCTAATTCCCTACATCACTGCTCACGTGTGTTGAAGTCTCCTAGTGGGACAATGGAGTCCACTTCTGGTCAAATGGACGTCTGTTACGTAATGGACTCAGGACAGGACCCAGACGCAGAGACTTTTCAAAAGTCAATTGATTTATTAAACAAAGGAGCTCAACAGAAAACACCCTTATGGGGAAAAATCGAAAAAACACAAAAACTATACAAAAAGCACAAAAAGCCACCACGGCAAAAGTATCAACTAAAAATCACCCGAAAGGGGAAAAAACGAGACTTACAAAATAGCTCGAACGAAAAAACCAGGGCTACAAAACTCACAGGAAATTGGACAAAATCACAGGCACAGATCAGCATGAGAGTGGGGAGAGAACTCAGGAACGGAGGAATACAGCACACGGTCATGAACGCAATCATCTCGCACAGGAGACTTAGTGAGAGTGGCTTAAATAGAAGGTCTGATTAAAAATGAAGCGCAGGTGTGTCTTGTGGTCCCTGTTCCTGAGCCACTCAGCCCCGCCTCTCTGCAGGGAAGCCTGCTGCAAGGGGAGAGGGAGAGAAGGATTAACACAACCCACAAACAACAGAATCAGAACTATAACAATGCCACTGAAACAAATTTCCTGCAAAATGCTGATAAGATAGCAAATGATTATAGCTGGTGATCATACAATTCAAAAGAAACATTAAAAAAAACAGTTTTGCTTCTCTGTTTAATTTCATATATCAGCATTTCTGAAATCTTTATGTAATATTTGATCAAAACTTGTACTAGAATTTTATCACGTTTTCTGTGCCCTCATGTTATCACCACATATGGCCTTAATCAGTCCTTCCAGGATTTTGCAGGCATTTTTCAAGATTGTTGCAGCCTAAAATGCCTGAACTCGCTGCAGCTTTTCTAAAAAATTGCAATGTAAGTTGCAATGTTTTAAGCATATTTGTTGCGATGAAATCTTCTGCCAGACAGCAGGAGATATAGATTTAAGCTCCCCCGGGACACACCACAAGAGAGGGGAGCACTGGAAGAGGAGGCATCTCAGACTGAAAAGGACCTAGGAGTTGAATTAGTCCAGTACCACTTCACTGACACCGAGACTGGGCTTCAGACAGCTGATTAAAACCTTTGGTCCGCTGTGTTGAATGCTGCGTTGAGGTAAAAGAGCATTAAAATAGAATACAGGCCAGAATCTGCTGTAAGCAGCAGGTCATTAGAAACCTTTATTTTTGTAAAATTTTTACATAAATGTATAAAAGCAATTAGCTAAGTGGCCACAACTTTTTCAAAAATCTAGGATAAAAATGGTAACTTAGAGATGTATTCAAAATTACTTCAAACAGCGGGGTTGAAAGAGGGCTTCTTTAAAAGGGGTAAAGAATAGAATGTTTAAAATGGGATGGGATGGGAAATTCTCAGAACTCAGAGAGCAATTTATAATAGCTAAATTCTCTGCCCTAACCGTGTGAAACAAAGCTTTTTTGGGGGTGTCCTCCATAGTGTGTTGGTTAGTGATTCAAAGTAGGCATTGAATTCATTCAGCCTAACCTCAACTTGTGCAACTTGCAGTCAGTTATAGCCTGAATCCCCATCCACATGCACTTTGTGCCCCTGGAGTTACAAAACTTGTTTTAAATTTTATGTAAGTATTTAAGTAAGTAGCTTTGCCTTCTTCATGGCCCTGGCGAGGTCTAATCTAGTTGACCTGAGGGCCTTTTATTCAGATCTAAAAGCAGCATCCCTGATTTTTAGGCCTTAGCAAAAATATCCATCTCCTAACTTAAGAAGGGGGTCTGACAGATTTTCCTCATGATTTTTGTTACACAACATGATTTACCTGCAATTATGAAGGGGAGAAAAAAAAAAACAATAGCTCAGACCTGTTGCAGATGGTATATACACTGAAATTCTAGTTGTGGGACCTTTCAAATCACAGCTCGACTGCCTTTACCTCTATTCCCCTGTCTCCTTTGGCTCTGCCACTAGCGCTCTCCCCTTGCTCAGCACTGTGTGGCTAATTTTTGAGGGATTGGCAGTGATTTTACCTGAGGAAAAGATTTTCACTTGTTATTTTACGTCAGTTAACCTAAGCTCTGTGAAATATGTGTCCTTACATTGACTGTTAGTGTAACGGGTACCGGGCTGCAGCTCCCCGGGACAGCTATATGTAGCTGAAATAACAAAGAAGAAAGGATGACACGGGAGACATGGCTTCTTCTTCGCTGGATCACGCAGCTATGAGCGTGACCAGCTTAGACCGGCAGGTAAACCATGACCTCACAGTGCCTCCTACTGGCTGGAAAACCGCTACTACATGTCAATTTCCCTCATTTGAAAACAATATGGTTGTACTATTACAGATTGTTTTAACGAAAAAATAATGCTACAAACACACCAAAGTATATATAAAATAAATATACTTAAATAAAAATACATTCACAGAGTGGGCACACATTAGTGGGCATCACAATAGCTATATTTTGACGTTACATTATGTTACGTTAATGTTGACTCAGTCAGAGCAGATTCTCTTGACTTCTAAATTTAATGTTAGATTTCCACTTTCCACTAGACCGCTACCATGTCTGGAAATGTCAGTGTCAAATCAAAGCAGTTCAAAATATATTGGTAACAGTATTTGAGTGTCTGAGACTAAAGCCAAGTTTCTTAGCTGTCAGACATTTC
The DNA here is from genome assembly GCA_029783805.1 of Acanthurus tennentii. Taxonomy (NCBI): domain Eukaryota; kingdom Metazoa; phylum Chordata; class Actinopteri; order Acanthuriformes; family Acanthuridae; genus Acanthurus; species Acanthurus tennentii. The sequence goes on along the minus strand of JAPZDZ010000013.1, from coordinate 20,505,855 downwards.
TCGTTTTGTTTTGGGTTATTGACTCATCCAGAGATTTGTCAGTCTCCTTTTGACTGTGGTTGTATTAAACTAGTATTGCTTAGTCCTACCCCCTGTGTGTTCCTGAAGGAACAGTTTGAACACCATTTAGGCAAAACAACACTTGTCTAATGTCCTGTACATTTTCTAGACAAATAGGACATGTGGCGCTATAACATTAGATAAATTATTCAACTTTTAATCAATTTCTGGAATAGAAGAGTTTGAAGAAAGGGATACATTTGTGCTAAAATCTGACTCCGGTTTGTAGTACAGCTGAAGGTGCACTTTAGTAGTATTTTCCCCATGATTCTATTTGGGGGGATTATGGGTCTTTTCAAGGTAATTTCATTTATTATTTATTTCATTTTCTACTCCATCAGCTCACTTATGGCAAAGAAACCCTTGTTACAGGTGGCCAAATGGTGGACATTATCCATATTATTTATTGCTCATTGTTATCCACATTGTTATGATATGAAATATGTAGCCCAAACCCTCCAAAATGTTAGCAAGATAAGCATTAATGGACTTGTTTTGATTCCGAAAATAAAAAAAAAACCATCTTACTACTTGTCCTCTGTCTTACTGATCTCAGACAATTCAATACAATTTCCTAGCACAGGTCTCAAAATTAAATGGAAGTTCTAAGGCCACTGTCTCATGGTAATGTCATAAAGTACTTGGTAATTAGGATAGTTGTGGTGCAGCCCTTACACATTGTTTTAAATTGTTTACTGGGGCCAAAATTGTTTACAGAAACACCAAGTTATCCATTGATCTAGTCTCTTAAATTTGCTCTCCAAGTGCGCCAGATAAATATATTTTAAGTTTAAAATTTTTCAACTTTTCTTTCTAAACAACAAAAGAAACCATCACACATCCTTAACTTTACCTTTTCTCAGAATGTTCTCTGAACATACAATTTCTTTCAAGAGTATTGTGAATGTGTATGCTTGCTTTGTTCAGGACTTCTATGTTGTGATTTTATGTTTCAACAAGCCACTATTCTTGTCCTCCCATAACCAACGAGTCAATCTCTATTCACTGTTCCAGGGTTGATTTATGGCTTGCTATTGTTGTTCCTCTCTGATATTGTTGAATACTGCAGACTGCGATTGCCTCTTCAGACCCCTTGCCACTCTGCACTCTGTAATGTCACCACAGGGCCCCCTGAGGACCTTACATACACTCTAATTGGTTTGGGAAGGATTTGGAAGCCTTTGAACAAAGGAAAGAGAGAGAGAAAGTGAGGAGTGAGGCGGAGGGATAGAAAGACAGACAGAGCAAGAAAAGGGGAGAGGTGGAGTGGACTGCAATGTATTTTCTTGGCATTTCTTTGTCCTCATTCCTCATGCTCCAATGAAAAAAACATGCAGTGATAACACTGAGATATTAACCAGTCTGCAATTTATTCTTGAATAAACAATATTGGCATACGCAGTAATGCATGTTGCATGCAAAGTAGCCTTTAAATTGGATGGGCTGCGTGGAGTGAAATGCATTCACATGCCAGCACAGAAGGGGCAGATAAAATGTGTCAGCCAGACAGAAAACTGTCAATTAAAAATGATCTCTGAAAGCCGAAACTATTTTGAAGTCAGACCTACTATTGCACTCTCCCAATGTAAGTCTGATGAGCAGAGATAGTTATGAGACAAAAATCTCTGTTTTATCATTGGATTTTTTTTAAAAGAAATAAAGTAAAACACAGAGCTACAGCACATATTGGTAATATTTGTGGAACTTAATTACATGTCTTTCCTATAGTATCCAGAAAATTTGGGGATAAAACTAGTGAAATGCTACACAGTCATGCTTACTCTAGATCAGACAGCTCTCTGCTTCAATGAACACTGAAGTAGCCATTTCCTGAATGATCCAGTGCCAAAAACCACACTGGATGTTCATTTTTTAGAATGCAGTGAGCACTTTGCCTCGCTTCAACAGACCCTATCACAGTGTTAAAATACACTTTGTACTCACGTTACAATTGTTTACATAAAATCCGATGATATGTAAAATGAACAAATAGAGTATGACATAAATAAACATGAAGGTGCCAGGTGGAGTCCATAGTCAATAATCTTAATAACCTTCTTGGTAACAGCTTTTCTCACTCAAATTAGAACCCTGGACAGTGGTTGACTTGACAACCTGTACATACGTACTAGTGATGATTACTACGTGTTGGTATTGAGTGGTAAAAGTCAAGAAATGTGTAATGCATCCTTAAAACACCCCTAAAAAGAGGCTAGACTCACCTGTGGTCACTCTCACAAATGTGGTAGCACAAAACACTGGGCAGCAAGTTGTTGTTCTAAAAGTAACTGAGCTGCTACAAATAAGATCAAAACCTTGCTATATCCTGGGGATAGATGGGCAATGTGAACCAGTTCAAACTGAAAGCACATCTTAAGTGGTAAACAACAACAACCCACCAAGCTGGAGGGGAAACAATGCCTGGTGTTGATACTAAATATGTGGGACACATCATCGGAGCAAATTAGAAGAGAGTATACCTGCCAAAGCAGAGGTGAGACCAGTGAAGAAGCTACTTGAGGAAGGTGTGTTTGCCCTCTCAGCAGCAAATGAAATAGATATTACACATATATTTGCTAGATACAATAGTAGATAGTAACTTTGAATGCCCAATTATTGGGTTTAATGTAATTTGTACAGAGATTGTGCTCCGCACTAGATTTTATATATTATTATTATTATTATTATTATTATTATTATTATTAATAATAGTAGTAGTAGTAGTAATAATAATAATAATAATAATAATAATAATAATAATAATAGCTGTAGTGGTAATAATAGTAGTAGTAGAAGTAGTGGTAGAAACATTAAAATCAAAATGGAAAATATGGTAGTTAATTTTAAAATAAATTGCTACATTGTTTATATGTATATAAATGCAGACTATAATATATATTTCCTTCTCGATTATGTGTCATATAATTGTGGCCTTGAAGCCATTTTATTATGATACAGTGCACGTTGTAAAGATGTTACAGGTGCCTGCCAGTCAATTGCTCTTCCCTAAGAAAATACACAGCCAAGTCCACCATGGGGGCGCTCAGTGATGGATGGCAAAGCCCAGCTGAGCATATTGCTTCCTTAATAAAAGCCACCCTGCAATCCACACAGAGCTAAGGGAGTGTTTTCTCTCTGTGGCTCCCTCTGCCTCCCTCTCTGTACCATCATTTAAAAGAATAAAACTGGTTTAAGTGTCAAAAAGAACGATGCCCCTCGTCAGACTGCAGCTCACCTCTGAGCACTATATTTGTGGCTGACTGTTGGTGTGTGCTGTTTTTTTTTAACTCTTGTTTTTACCAAGGCCTCAAAACAAACAAGAAAGACATCACCAAACTTTCACCTAGTGAATTCTGACCGATTGTTGTTTCAGGAGACAAAGCCACAGCACAGCCATGGTGATCAGTTGGTGGTCATAAACAATGTGATGTTATGTTTCCCATTTCCTTAGCTCAGGCCAAGACAATTATTGTTAAAAATCTGGTCATTATTTTTTAGTATATTTTTTAATTTGTTATATGATATGTATTATTTGAAATCAAGAATACACTGAAAGCTGTTTCAGACAAAACTTGTTTTAAAGTGGATGAATTATACATTTATTGTATAAGGGACACAGAAATAGGAAATATACTACGAAATATAAAAGTAATAAGCAGATAATTTTAAGAAATTTTGTTTTATTAAAATCTGAAAGTATTATTTCTTCTAAAAAAAGAAGAAAAACATATAAATTGCACAGTAATGCGTCTTGACATATTGATGATCTCTTGTTTGTCATTAGAAAGGTCAGTAGACTGAGCAGTTGGCGGATGCCCGTTGGGTACATAGGAAGTCACTGGTGACCTCTTTATAACCTCTGGCTTCAGTGAGTCCGCTTCCTGTTAAACAAATAAAAAAGAGAAACAGGTAGCAGTTAGCATCATCAGATAGAGACAAGAACTAGGAGCTGTATAGAAATGAGCATCATCAATTTAAATTGTGGTAGATGTAAGCTGTGGAAAACAACTGAGTACAAGTACTTATGTTACTTATATTACTTATATTACTTCTTCTATACTTAAATATTTCCGCTTTATCTATCTTTACTTACTCCACTGTGTGAGGGAAAAATCTGTTCCTTTATGGTTTTTAAAAAAATTCTAAAATTTAGCTTAGAAAAAAACTTTAAAAACCCTTTTAGATGTAAAAAGCATTGTCAGAAAGCAGTTTTTTACTTAAACTTACTCAAGGGATATAGGTTTTCATGAGACACTGACACTACAAACATTATGTTTAATGATCTTTTAGACTTTGATGCATTTTTTCCAGTATGCTACCTAGCAGCATGTAAAGCAGTTAAAATGAGCTAAATCACAAACATCTATAGCAGCACTTAATTAATTAGTTAAAGAACAAATACAGAAACACAAAGAACCAAGAGAGAGCTAAGCTGCTGCTGCTCTCAGAGGCACCACTATGCACCATTTGCAGTGGAGTAATTATAATGTTATTTGTTTGTTTATTTAAATAAGAATTAGAAGACACTGGTAAAACTTGTGTAAAGCTCTATCTTGACCACGGACTATGTAACACTACTGGCATAATGAGTTACTTATGTAGTTGCTTTTTCTTTTAAACACAAGTAAGTTTTGTGTTAATGTTCCTGTATTCCTCATGATGGTATATTTACAAAAGAGAATATACTTTTGCTACCATGTCTATGAGCTGTGGCGAAATTGGTAACTGGAGAGGGTAATTTATTAATTATTGGCATTAGTTGAGATAATTATGTTAGGTTACAAACTTATGCTAACGTGATTAGAGGTTCAACAAGAAGGAGACAGTTTTTTGTCGCAAGATTTATTTGTTTATTTGTATGCAAGCCGAAGATATAACTTTGATTAGATGACTTTCTGCAAAGTTGCTAACCATCAAACAACAAGCAACCAATAACATCACAGCTTACTCGCAATCTGTTATAATGAAAAACTGCAGATATGTACACTCCATTGTTGGATTATTGCTTTTCCATTTACCATGAAAGAGATTATAATAACTATGTGCTGGGCAGCAGTGTAACCACTTTACAACTGTGCATTTGTAATGTTACATCAAATGTTCCGTATGCTGACTGTCTAATGCTAGCGTAACCAGCTTAACTTTTGTTGACATGGGCTGACTTGGCTTACAACCAAGCACAAACAAGTTGACAACTTTTTTTTACCATGCAGCAATCAAAAGTATACAGAGTTACTACTCTTAACTCTGAAAGATAACATTAGCATGTGTCGCTAATCAGGGGACAGTAAGGCTGGGGACATGCCAACCTTGTGTACTTAAACTCTTTCAAGATAGGTTGAATGGGTTTATGATTATAAGACAACGACTCCACTGAGCAATAAAGTGCAAAAAATAAGACCCAAAGCTTGAAACAAGCATATTATTCATCAGACCAACAGCAACACTCCGAGCTTAGTTGGCATCTGACTTGCAGCCCACTGATTCACAAAGCTCTTGCCAACATGTAAAAGCCAGTCCAAGATAAACCATTGTCTGGTCCCTTGCTCTCTCTTCCTCTCTTCCTCACTTCCTCCAAAACATCTTCTTTGGCTTCTTTGGCCTCCGCTGTTATGAACTTACTGAGACAAGTAAGCTAGCTTGCTTTTTACAGCTAAGTGAGAAGTGTTTATGTGTGTGTTGTGTTGCCGTAAAGCAGTAGTGTTCTCAAAAGAGGGTGCTAGGCAGACAACCAAAGTTACGCAGTCAAATACCAGGCCAGCCAGGTGCACTGTGTCAACAGCAGGGGTGCCATTCTCCCTGATAGAAGTCAATGCAATGTAAAAATAATGTTGAAGCTATTGTTTTGTACAAAAACTACAGTGTTGCCTTAAATCTTTTGCTGCTGCACTTGTTATATCATATCAGTTTAGACTTTTGAAGTCTAAACTTCAAAAGTCTAAAGGATTCCGGTTTAAAAGTAAAATCACAATTTTCTTAAATTCTTCCTGTTGGCACAAACATTGAGCATTAAAACAATAATGTGCATGTAGCAAGCAATAATCAGTCCCTCCAGGAATTCATGAAATTGCGATCGCAACAATTCACGCGAATTCGACCAATCTCTGTGAATTCTGCACGACCTTGCAATGCACGTACGTCACTGAATTCACTTCCTTGTTTATGGTTTGAAGATGCAGACATGTGCGATAGTGATGTCTCTCACTTACCAACAAAAATTACTGCTAAAGACCGTGCAAAAAAATTCCCTGATGTTCTTCACGAAAGCAGAGGTCAACTGTTTTGCACCCCGTGCAATATTGTGGTGGAACACAAACGAAAATCATCGATTGACAAACACATTTCTACCGTGAAACATATTAGGAGAATGGGTGAAACGAGCGAACCGCAGACCAGACAAATCATAGTGATGGAAGCTGTTGCATCCAGATCAGTCGTGAGCACTGAAAGAATGAAGTTAAGTAAGATTAATTAATTGATGTGACAAGCTGTGAGCGTGTGTGTGTGTGTGAATACGTGTGTGCCAGGATGTGAAATTAACTTTTTAACCACTGACAGACATGTCCAAATATGATTCATTATACAAAACAAAGAAAAAAAATGCAACTTTTAGCAATTTTCACTGTCTCCCGCAATTTCATCGCAACAAATACGCTTAAAACATTGCAACTTACATTGCAATTTTTTAGAAAAGCTGCCGCGAATTCAGGCATTTTAGGCTGCAACAATCTTGAAAAACACCCGTGAAATCCTAGAGGGACTGAATAATGGTCACATTGCAATGCTCTGTCCCATCCCAGCAGGAACTCTTAAATTTTTTCATCACACATCGCATCTTACATCACTCTTAGGACCAACAAAAGGCTACTGTAGGACAAATTGCCAACATCATCAATATGGTATTTCAATCGACCTCTGTTCTCAGCTGAGGGCTCTGGCAGTTAAGTTCCTGCAGGCTTAACTTTAATGACAAGCCATTTTGTCTGGCAACAGTCTAATTTGGCTATTCAAATGTGCAGGCCTATATTTAAAGCTAAGCACCTCGTAATTTAACTGTTTAATTCTATTGCCTGTTAACATTAAGGCGGAGATCAAAACTCCTGTATATGCAAAAATTTCTGTCTCGCAGTAAACTGCTATGCTGTGTTTTAACAACATAAGTCTGGAACAGGATTGTGCGTCCTATTGGCCAAGGATGTAAAAAATGTCCTCATCATACTTTTGTGTAATCTTACCTTCCATAAGGTTGTAGAGGTTGCAGTAGTTGGTTCCGTGGTCTTTAATTGCATACCAGGTCTCAGAGATGGACATGGCCTACAGATGAATTTACAACTAAATGTTTTGATTTAAAGACATGGCTGCACAAAATACCATACTTTAACAGGAAATGAGAACGTTAACTGAAAGGAAAAATTTTACAGTAAGAGGCTAAGCAGGAAGGAAACACACTGTAACCTAAACATTAAAAAAGCGGTGAAAAGGACAGGAGGTGAGGGCAAAGTAGTTTATTGCTTACAGATTTAAATTAAGACAAATGACTGTCTTTATATATTATAATCAGTGTTGGGACTAACGCATTACTGTAACGGTGTTATTTTTGGCAGTAATGAGTACTCTAACGCGTTTTTTTTTTAAATTCAGTAACTCCGTTATCATTACTACATGATGCGTTACTGCGTTATTTTACGTTATTTTACAGTCTCAGCTAGAGACTGAGAGAGCTGCAGTGCTGTGTTGTGTAGTCCTGAATCTTCCTGTGTCAGAGAGGGGGAGAGAGGACACGCGCTGTGGGGGCGTGTTTCTGCTTACCAACAACAAGACTAGTAGCTTCTAGTATCATCATGGCGGCAAAGGAGGCCAAGTTGAGTTTCTTCACTTGGAGATATTCTCACTACTTCACTTTTGTCGAGCAAAAAGAAAAGAATGTTT
>JAPZDZ010000013.1:20473964-20494741 GCA_029783805.1 Acanthurus tennentii | reverse complement strand
GGTGCCTGGCCGTTAAGCGCTTTGTAGGTAAGAAGGAGGATTTTGAATTCTATTCTAGATTTTACAGGTAGCCAATGTAGGGAAGCTAATACTGGAGTACAGGAACTGCTGTTTAGGTCAAAGGGTCTCCGACCTGGTATCATTTGTCTCATTGTGTCAAAGTGCCTGAAGAAGGGGCACCACGCTTGCACAACAAAGACATTGAAGGCTTGAGCGAGTCAGAACAGAGTGCAGAAGCACTAAAGGTACATCAGAACCTTCAGAACCAAAATTCTGAAAGGGATGCCAACCATGTCGCGGACATGCATGATAATGTTGTGCATGTTTCTGATGATAACACTGGCGACCTTCCAGTCGACAGACAGGAAGGAAGATTTGATGACATTGACTTGCAATACGTCCCAGAAACAATGGGACCCACCTCCCTGGAGCTTGGCAGACGCACCACAAGACAATCCAAGCACACAGTTAGATCAAGGAGGTCTAGGCCTGCTCGCAAGAGATGCAGACCACAACGTTATGAGAGCTAGAGTTGAAGTGAATTTTGGGAAGCTTTGCTCAGCTTCCATGCCAGTGTAGAAAGCAAAATTCTGGTAGAGGTAAATTTCGGGTTCAGTGGACAGATAATCATGGCAGGATTCTTGACTTATCTAAGACAACACCAGGACTGAATACATGTTGGTTAATGATCGTAGATTTGTAAAAATTGATGGGGATTGCCGTCTTGTTGTCCGCAGGCTTGTACCAGAAGATCTAGGTGATTATATGTGTTTTTTCTATGATCCACAAGAGTCGGTTTACAGGTTTCATGTTGTGACCCTAGTAGTGAAAGATGAAAATAAGCCCACAGAATCTCAAATTGTTAAAATTTCGACAAACCAACACCTATTACACCACCTCCACAGTCACCTATTGACACATTGAATCAAAAATCCATTATTTCAGATTTGAAGGTCACTAAAGACAGAAGTTCATTGCCTTTAGCCATGGCTCCACCTCAGGTGGTGTTTATCACATCAGTTTCTGTGATAACAGTGATCAGAGCTAAGTTGGGGAAATCAGCCTTCCTTCCATGTCAGTGTGGAAGATGGAACAGCGGAGATACTAGTTCCCCTGTGTGGAGAGATAGTCATGGTAAAAAAGTAGGGTTGAGAGGACCAGAAGTTGACGTACAGTGAAATGACATGGTTCAAACCTGAAGGTGATTGTTCACATTTCTTACGTAGTGTGACATGGGAAGATCAAGGGGAATACACCTGCACATACCTGGATTTGGAGCTTGAGTTTGACTCATTGCTTAATTACTGGAGAGAACGCGTAAGGTAAAGCTTGAGATAGAAACTTTGAGTCCTATTCAAACCTCTACAACTGCTACTGAAGCTACTATGACAATCCCTACAAGGAAAAATGACACTCAGATGACACCCACGACTTTAGCTCAAGAAGTAACCCCGAGAATTAATGTCTCAATCTTAACCACTACCCCCGCCACAACTTTGGTGGAGGAAAATTTGACAACGCTAAAGGTAACTATCCCTACTACTGTCAATTCTAGAGAGTTGGTTGATGAAACAGTAACGACGCCTTGAATGCCTGCGACAGCCCAGACCACCCAGAGTCCACCTTTGACACCTTTGATGCTGAAAGATTTTGTGAATATATCTTTGATGCCCCTGTTAGAAATCCAAAAACATTCTGTAACTGAAACTCAGACACGCCTCCTGGAAATGCAGTCAGACCCAGTGCTTGTAACTAAGGTGCCCCTGTCAGAATCAGAAACTACTTTGTATGATCATGATGACGATTCTGGAACGTCAGAGTTCAGTGTAAAATCAAAAACTAATTCATCTGCACCACACCAATTGACCACACTAGATGTGGAAAATGACACTGTTAATATTGATTGGCCATCAGCAGACATGGCTGAACATTTCCATTCGTTACAAAAGCGTGAAACTAAGTGGAAGGCCTATGGTTTTGATTCCTCATTGCTGCAGATTGCAGACCTGTGGGCAAGTAGAAATTTGTGGTTCCAACAGTTATCTCATTCGGTCAGATTGGCATCGAGAATGCAATGTCCGTGTGTGGTAAGAGTTCCAACACCTGGTACGTGGTCTTCTATTAACACTAACTGCTGTTTTATTTATGTTTCATGTTTAACCTCTAAAGGGGAGTTGGTATGATAAAAGGGGGGGGATGGAAAGCGTGAATAAATTTGCAGTTACATTTTAAACATGTTAAAGTTTTCATTTTAAAGTTTTACATTTAAATTTACATATACATTCTAAAAATTTTCATATTTGCTGTTTTATATTGCATTTGAAGTTTTCACAATGATACTGGTTGGAGTTTTCTTTCTGTCCAGGATGGGAGACCAGCTTGAGAGTGGTTGGAGTTGCTGAATCCCCAGGGAACTCTACCCCCTGAAAGGATTCAAGCACACGAACATATTTTATATTTAATGTAATGAAAGTGTAACCCATGTAAGCTGTGCATTTCTTCACTGTACAATACTGATAGTTACTGGTTGTCATTAGAACAAAAGAAGCAGTTGTCAATCATTGCAAGGATTTATTTTTTAAAATAAAAATGCGCAAACAACAACAATAAAATGTGATCTCAGTCGCAAACTTGCATTTCTTACTAGTCATACAAATAAAAAGGTAAAAATAAAAGCTAGTCATAGCATTAAAATTTAGGCTGGGGTCCCTCAGCAGGCAGCTCCCAACACTCCTGGAGGCTCACTGATTAAATTCCGACCTGAAAAGATAGTAGATCAGAGACATATGACTATTTTATATGTCAACATGCCTGTTCAGCCGATAGCCGGTGAGCTTGAATGGTTTGGATTCGACTGAGGTCTTCCACACCTACAGGGTTTTCAAATAAGTCTTTCCACCCTGGTCAGACTCTCTACCACAACCACGTCCACACACACACACTGCACTCTGTATTGTAAATAGTCACTTATAAGCATATTTGGGCACACAACAATCAGGGCTCTTGGGGTCAGGTGGGTGCAGGGCCAGTGCAGCTGCTTTGCAGTAGTTTGCTGGGCAGGGTTCGGGGGTTGGGAGGGGTGTTGTATCCGGTGGCTGTAAAAGCCTTCTTGGCATGTAATCTTGGGTGTGCCAGGGCACTGGCTCTGGGCTCTGGGCTCTGGGCTCTGGTGATGGTTTCCCATGCATGTTTAGTGAACACTCACGGACATGCTTGGCGTGACTCACCAGCTCCTGCAAGGAGACATCATAAAGAACTAACAGGACCCACCAGGGAGTGCTGATTCATTCTTCGGACCCAACACACTGCTTTGTCCACTCAGTTTATGAATGAGGGAGCTTATAAGTTTCAAATCCTAATTTTCTGTGCAGTGATGTGATCTGATCAGGACATCTGCACATGCTATTTGAACATTTTTTAAAACTGACCAGATTGTATACATCATTGCTGTGCCTGCATTCCAGTTGAGCTTTGAGCTTATTCTCCCCAGAGCAGAGGGGAGAGCCACTTGGGAAAACCTCTGAAACATGCCACACCCAGCTTGTGAAATCACAAGCTTTGTCTATAGTACATTGACACTGCCAGAATCCAAATTGTCCCTAACACTCTGTTCTTTTGTAGGTATACAGTACATATATGTGTGTGTGTGTGTGTGTGCGTGTGTATGAACACACATAATGTAATTATATTGAACTGTAATATAAATACTACCACACCATGAGAGGGTTTGAAACTGCGAATGGCTCATTAAGGAAGCCCATTTTTATAATTCAGAATATCACAGGCTACAAAAGCAGGAGCATTCCTATAATGCCACACTGCTAAATGAGCTTTACTCATTTCATACTCACTTATATCTTTCAACAGAGTCTGCTTGACAAGATCCTCTACCTCCAAGAGGAACTGAATGTGAAAATGAGTAAAATTGTTGGGTCTGATTAAATTACCGGTCATGCAGTAAAACATGTGACAATCAGCTAACGAATGTTATTACAGACCCATGGTCTCACCTGCCTCAAGTTAGCCACTGTAGGAAGTATACAAAGTCTGCAGTGGGTTGGTTTTCCTCCTGTCCTCCCTAAATTTTTGAGTCAGCAGCTGCCAGTGATGGCAGGCCATACAGCCATGAAGATCAAAACTTGAACACATTCACAACTATGTTAAAATATTTTTAGTAAGCTGTCCCAGTGTATTAGCAGAATACACCTTTTGTAAGTTTGATAAAATAAGAGGGATACACAGACACACACACATGCAAACCTTGTACAGGCACTTCTGTCCTCCCATGGTGCAGCCATCCATGGTTCTCCACTTTTTAATCTGTGAGACCAGGGATTCATAAACCACTTGGCATGGTATCCCAAAGTACCTGCATGAGAAGAACAAGCACAGTAACAGACTGTACTTCTGATCCACAGTAATACTATAGTTTGCTTAAAAAAACTTGAGTGAGCACTGTGAATGCAGTAGTGAAATCCAGAGGACATAACCTGTGAGTGCTGTGCTGTACAATATGACAGTTTTTCACAGCCTTATTATGGAGCCTTTGAAATTCTGACTTTATATGACAGCTTACAGTCGTATCCTATATAAAATTATTTTTTTTTTTTAATCCAAAATATACTTTTTCAATTGGTAATTTTCAATTTTTTTGTATTTCATTTTATTTAATTCAGTGAATAAAATAAAGATCAGATACAAAGCAAGGGAAGTATTGACATCTTTATTATTTCATCAAAAGAGTTTTGTCTTTTTTATTTTTATTCTTCCTAGTAGAGGTATTCTAAAGAGATTTTTTGGATGAAGATGCATACACTGCTTTTTGAAAAGAAAAAAAGAAATGTCTAATGTCTAAAGATTATTAATTAATATAAAAATAAAAGAACATAATGAAGTGTCATCTAATGAAATAGCGAATTCAACCCTAGTGAATATAAGAAGGTTCTGTTGATGTAGAGGAAGTGTCAGAGAGGAATTGATTTTATCCTAGTTAGGTCAACAGTGTCATTTAATATCTTTAATATCTTTATTAAATAAAAACTAATACAGTGTACTGTAACATGAATTGCAGGCATGAAGAATTTCTGTTATTCATTTGTGTAGGCTGCATTTGAAACAGATTACTTACAAAGATGTAAGATGATCTTGTAAGTAACTGGTGCTTTTGGCTCTATAAATAATACTTTATGGCAATATACGAGGTCTACTAATGGCCTCAAAAGCCTTTTTCAAACCACAAATTTTCATTGCAAACTGGAAATGTCAAAAAGTTATGCACAGATTACAATGATGTTTGCTGGCACATAAATATCAAAATCTAATGCACAGATTTCATAATATTTGCTCATACATTTTAAATGACCTCTAAGCCTCTCCTATATTGCCACCTGCTGGATAAATTGGGTGCAAGAAAACAACATGCAACATCGAGTAATCATGCTTAAATTACTGTAGGGTTCTACTCTTCTTTAATTCTTTTTTTTTAATTACTCTAATGGTGCTTGCCTTTCAAGTTATGGTGTTTAACCAATCACAATTATTGACACAATCAAAAAAGAAGCCATGCAAGTAGGTTACATTAAAGTAGATTATATTATTTTAATATATTAAAATATATAAGTTATTATTTTATATATTATTTCATATATTATAATTAAATAAAATTTATATGTTATAATTTAATACGACGGTACTAAAAGAGTGTGAAACCCCAACAACACACTGACTGTAAATTCACTCAACATTTAATAAAATGCTGAAAGTAAAATAAACTGAGATTATTTTTTGTCTTTTTATATGATACATCAATAACAAGCATTGTGATAAAAAATTATGTGCAAAATACACTAAAACTGTATTGGTAAAGTGAAACAATGATAACGTGTAGACTCATCACCACCAGTAAAGAAATGATGCATAGCAAAAAATTTCATTAAGGTCTTTAAAACCAGAACCAACACACATGGCATACATAAATCAAATACTTAAATTTCATAATCTTCTAAAGTAATTTGTAATTATCTTTGAGAGATACTTAAGGCCGCCAGTCAAACATGGCTTTTAGTGTTAATCTGACTGTGTTAATCCAAAATACATGCGCAAAAGAAATTAATCATACCATTCTACTTTGCACTGTGCATGGAGAACGCCGGCACAACAAAGCTCAGAGGTGCCAAAAGCCAAAAGACCTGCAAAGAACCAAAAGACTGGATGCATTTCACTCCAAACTGCCTCAGCAAAATTCAGTCTGAACTTAATACTCACACTGAAAATAGATCAAGTGACTGAAGTTTTAAAAGGATAAGCAAGGCAAATAATCACAAGATGATCATGTGCTTTTCTGAGAGGAAATTACCTAAATTCAATTTTTCAGTATTTCTGAGCAAGAGAGGGTATTTGGTTTACAGAGACACCAGGGGAATTTATGTTTTAACAGATCCTATACACACTAGCTCTTAAATGCCGACTACTGGAGCATTTCCAGGTAAACCAGGTTCCAGTGATACATATTTGAAACAAAAGATAGCTACTTGATCCCAAAAATAATGAGGAAGTAACAACAAAATATTAAGTCAAAATTCATGTATGTAGCATCCATTCCATCTGCTGTGCTCCCAATGAAACATAAAACTTTATATCTGTATGTTTGCTCAACAATCTCAGTAGCTCTCACCTTTATGCCTTGTTAACTGGAAGAAGTGACCTAATGAGGTAAAATGTAATTTATTCCATCTAAGCAGCTATGGGAAAAAATGTGGTCTTTCACTAATAGATGTGCACAGACATAAAATTAACAATTTCACATCTAAAGTACACAGCAAAATCAGCATACTCAAATTAACACTCTCAGATTTGATTTCAACACTTTTGAAGTTTCTATATGGGTCCACACCACAAAGAGTTAATTAAACTCTTTTTGGAGAGTTAGTACCTTAACACTAATTTAGTGTAATTATTGACTCTTTTTGGAGTTACAATTTAACACTTCTTAACACTAACCAGTGTTACTTTATTTCAACACTTCTATGTAGTGTTAGACATTAACTCTCTTTCGGGATTGTTGGTTAACTATACAAGTGTTACAATCATTTTAACACCGTAAGGCAGGGGTGTCAAACTCAATTGCACAGGGGGCCAAAACTCAAAGCACACTTTCGGTCGAGGGCCGAAAAGGATAAACATTTATTGAACACACTAAAACTAAAGGGTTTTTGAACATAAATATGAGTAAAAACAGGCAGGCATATTATTCCAGAATTAATAAACTTAAACTTCAATTAACTAAAAATATTTTGCTCTCCATAAAAATATCTCCTGTCAAAATTATACAAGTTAGAAATATGAACATGCTGCAAAAAAACCCTGACAAAAATAATTTAAAAATGTGCTTTTAAGTTAATGTTAAAATAACAACAAATCAAAACATTCAATTTTCTTTGCTCTTATGCCATTTTGTCAGGGCTTGATGCTTGCCATTTTTTCTTGGCAACAAGTTCGTTTAGGTTTGTGTAAGGTTCTGTGTTGTGGAGATTCTCAGGATGCACTGCAAGTATTCATCAGTGAGACGACTCTTGTGTGCTGTTTTGTTAATCTTCGTCACGGAG
Organism: Acanthurus tennentii; assembly: GCA_029783805.1. NCBI lineage: Eukaryota > Metazoa > Chordata > Actinopteri > Acanthuriformes > Acanthuridae > Acanthurus > Acanthurus tennentii. The sequence goes on along the minus strand of JAPZDZ010000013.1, from coordinate 20,487,137 downwards.
AACAGCTTCTCACTCAGATATGTGCTACCAAACATGCACAAGGTTCGAGACGCATGTAGACGGAGCTGGGACATTGCTTCAGGAATAGAGCAAATAAACTGTGCGGGCCCTGCAGTGTCTTTCTTTGCCTTTAGTGTCCCATTACACTGCCGCTCTATCACTTCCATCTGAATCTGTACAGGTGTCCATGTCTGTTGCTGTATACAACTATATTGTAAAGTCAAAGCTAGTCCCCAACAATGGCGAAGAGAAAAGTTAAAAAAAACGCTCGACTTGATTAACGGAGATGTTCCCGGGTTAGCCTATCATTCGGCAAGGCAGCTGTTGCGCTGCATTGTGGGATCTGTAGTTTGAGTGTTATCAGCGCTTCATATCGCCGGGCCATTAATAACAATAATAATAGATCTATATAAAATGATTTCTTGGGTCGGATATAATTGTACGCCGGGCCGGATGTGGCCTGCGGGCCTCGAGTTTGACATATATGATTTAAAGTATTAATTAATTGCAATTATTATTCTATTATTGATTATTAATTAATTATTATAATATTAATTATACTAAATTATAATAGTCTACTTTATTTCCCTACAGAAGAGAATGGTAGGGGAAACCTCATTTCTTCTCTCTTCAACAAGAGTAAATGTTATTGGCACTTAACATAGGCACCATCTCTTGCTCCTTCTCTTACTCAAAGACTTATCTACTTTATGAGATCTTTAAAGTCCTCTGTGAGGCTCATTTATTTTAAAGAAGGCTCATCAGTTTTTAACCTAATAAGGCAAAAATATTAACCTCATAGTTAATATATTTTCTTATCCTAATTACAACCTATATATTTATATATATGTGTGTCTTGCACACTGCTGAACCACAACACATTACACACACATTAGACACACACAGATTGGACACACAAAGACAGACACCAATAAGCTAAGTTCCTCCACTAACATAAAAGTGCTTAATCTTAACTTTTTAAAGGTCGACTCATTCGTATTTTCTATAATCCTCAATGAAACTTCTCACTGAGGGCTCATTTAGCCCCCCCCCCCTTTTTTTAACTCCACTTTTTTCATAAACTTTATCTACTGTTTTTTCTCTTCTCTATATTATTTCTCTTTTCGTTCACCCTCTCTATTTTATTTTTCTTCCAATTTCCCCTGGGCCCAGGGTTCCTATTCACCCCTTTTGTCCCTGTCCACTAATTCGACTATTTTCAAAGCCAACTTTCACGCAGCAGCTTATGTACACATGTCTTACCATTAAGAAGATATGGGCCCCCTCTTCGTTAATCTTGCATGGTTATTTAGCTAACTTTATTGTTACTAATTCTGCTATATTACAATTTTCCTCAACTTTTATTTTCCCCTTTATCTCTAATACCCCTTATCTTTTTAACCCTTTATTTCTTTCTCTTCACCCCTTTATTTCTTCATCTCTTATCTTTTTACCCCTCTTTACCCCTTTATCTTTTTACCCACTTCATTTCTTTTACCCACTTCATTTCTTTTACCCACTTTATTTCATTTACCCACTTTGCTTTCACCCACTTTATTTCTTTTACCCACTTTGTTTCTTTACTCCTTTATATTACTCATTTCTCCCTTTTTGCATCATTTATGACATAATACCCCCCCCCCCAAAAAAAATTTAGACGGAGACTCACTCACTCCAAACATCAACACAGCACAGCATAACTGCACAAATGATTCTTAACAGTGTGGTCTGCACACAACAGCCTCAACGAACGAACCAGCACCCAAATATGTGAGGAAATGCTCACCTTATATGCCGGCTTGGAGTGGGAGTAGGTGCGCTGAAGCTGTCGGTACAGCAGACCACAGACGATCCTGCATACAACGCCAAATCTTGTAGTATCTTAAGTTGCGATGCTATATGGAGGATGAAGGAAACTCCGCTGACGCTGACTTGATGCATAAAAACAAGTTTATTACAATGAAGTCAGGCATCCTGGTTTGCCTGAGAGAAGACTCTGAGCCAGAATGAGTCTCCTCCTGAACATCTCAAACACCTCGTTTATATAGGATTTATATAGCTTTCATCTCCCACAAAAGAAGGCAATTTGGCTTACTGACCGAAATAACTAGCCACTGACCACTACTTGAACCATGTTGTAAAAGGGAAGAAAATGACCCCCTTTCTACCAAATGATCTACCCTTAGGATAGACAACAGCTGTTCCAAACAAATCAAACAAGTTTTTATTGTGAGAAACTGCACTACCCCTTAGGGTACAACAGATGTCCAACATACTCTTCAAAATGGGGCTCACCTGGACACAAAATGGTCCTTTGGCATTTGAAACAATTAAACAGAGGTTACAAGAGGCTCCAGCACTAGCTTTACCAGATTATTCTAAGAATTTCTGCTGTATGTATCTACTTCCACTGGGGTTAAATATGCATGTGCAGTGCTTCGTCAGCCAACAGGTACAGGAGAGAAGTGGTTGGTCTGGGCAGCATGTCAACAGGCATTTACACAGATCATATAGCACATCGAGTTGAGCTATATCAGAAAAAGGAGAAAGATCAGAGAGAACAAGACCAAGAAACTCTCAGGAAACTTACTCAAATACAGTTAATTGATAACAAAAAGATGGAGAAAGCCCAGGCTTTAATCATGCAGGCCCGCTCTCAACCAAATCAGCAACTACAACAGCAACCAGACCAGAACTTATTTCAATCACCCTAGACATTATCTGTGGCTCCAATTGCTTCTCCACAACCAGACTTTGGTCAGCCACAAACATGGTGGACAACAAGAGGAAACGCATATCCAAGTTTTCAACAGCCTTTAGAAGTATGTTATAATTGTGAACAGTTTGGTCACTATGCTTACAACTGTAACATCTTAGTAGAAACCTGTTAGGTCTAATGATTCAAGAAGCACATGGGTTAGCCCATGTTGCATGGGGGAGATTAGGAGAAAAATTGCTACAAAAGAATATGATTTTTAGGCACTGTGCTAGCTATAACAAATTGATTCCAACTAAGCGAAAGGATGCTCGTTGGCAAGTTTTTGTGTCGTGAGGTGATAAGCAGGTGGGGACTTCCAGAAAGGATATCCTCAGATAATGGGAAAGAGTTTGTGGATAAAACAGTAAAAATGTATTTAGCAAAAACTAGGAATTAAGCAGCGTTTGGGAGCCATTTACCATCCGCAAAGCCAAGGTCTTTATGACAAATTGAACGACTTTTCAAAAAATTGCATTGTTACTATCTACCTACATGCAGGTCTATTTGGACAGTGATGCTGATGTCATATAAAATAATGATGTCCAACCTCAAATGAAATTCAGTATGATAAAAGGGGGGAACTAGAAAACATAAATCAGTAAAATGATTATTTAACTATCATATCTACATTGCATTCACCTGATACTGGTTGGAGTGTTTTTTCTATCCAGGACACTATCTGAGAGACAAACTTGAGGGTGACTAGACCTCCAGGGAACTCTACGCCCTGGATGGACCCAAAACTGGACAGCAAACAAGGACCCTGTGGATAAAATATTCCGATCCAGACTACTTTAACAGCATACTACACTGGAAGTTGACATCTCTAAGGACTAACAAGAGAGATACTTTTATGTTGTTATATATGTTTACATCATTGCAATTTGTTCTGTTATAATGTACATGTATTGGGCACAAGGGATATACTTTATGTCCTTTATTTCTACAGTCTGTTATATGGTAAGGTAAATGTGTTGGGACCTCAGGTGTTTTCTGTTTTTTTCTCGGTGCTTAGGAAAATGATGTTAGGCAGGGGTAGGTTCACTGGAAGGTCCGATGAGTCGACTAGCCTGACTGTGGACATTGAGTTTATTTTTGAGGTTCCCATAGATGTTCATTTATTATGTGTCCCTACCTAATTTTCAACCCCTCCTTTTTTTTTTGAATTGGCATTGAAATTATATATGGTCGCCTGAGGTAGAGGGACCGTTCGGAGAATTTTCCTGTCTAAATTGTTGGATAAATACTATTAAAAGTTAGCTGCCTGACAGGTTTTTCGCTCCCAATATTTACAAATAAATAAATCTATTGCAAAGACTATGCTGTAGTAAATACAGATAGGAGGGTACTTTATAAGAAATTTTGCAAGTGCCATTATGTGACCTATTTGAACGGTGTAGAAAATTAACAACTCTAAAGTGTACTATTCTCTTTTTCCGAGACTCTATGAGGTCTCAAAGGGGGGAATATGTAGTATATTACACATCTGTGGTACCCTAAGGGGTAGTGCAGTTTCTCACAATAAAACCTTGTTTGATTTGTTTGGAACAGCTGTTGTCTATCCTAAGGATCCTAAAGGACAACACCCACCCCAGCCACAGCCTGTTGACCCTGCTACTGTCAGGCAAAAGATACAGAAGTATCCGCTGCCGTACCACCAGACTACAGAGCAGCTTCTTCACTTAGGCTGTGAGACTGCTTAAAGCACCATCTGCACTCCTCCATGTTCAATAATTTATCTTTTTTAAACAATCAATTAATCAAGAGGGAACCACAATTTTAATTTCATTGTACAACTTTTTGTATAATGACAAATAAACGTGCTTGTATCCTTGTATCCTTGTGAACATGTGGCTGTGCAGCTGTGGGAAGAGGCTCTTGTCAGAACACTGAAAGAACCTGGCTGACTATAGCGGCTGTTATTCCTTTTCCCTGTGGAGCTCTTCCCTCATTGGCATTTAGAAGTCACTGACAGCACTTCTCTGCAACGTGGCAAACAGCAGTGATCCCCATTGATAGTTTCTGTAGTCCACCCTTGTTCTTCATAACCAAGAATGGATGCCCAAACTCATCTGAGGTCAGTGCTTGTAGGCAGGGGATACAAGTAAGCCTCTCTTTCATCTTTTTTACAATGAAGCCTACCATGTAAGAGACTGACAGTTTATCAGAGTATAAGGAAGCAGCAAAGTCTGCAAAGTCAGACAGGATGTCATCCTCAGGCACATACACCACTTCCACAGGCTTCACATCCATCCTGCATGCAATGTTCACAGAGACAGGCGTAGAGTCAAGGATGGTTGTGTTGTCTCGCAGAAGACAGTTGCCAGTGCCCTTTTTCACCTGGTGTCTTACAGGGAACCGTTTGTATGCCCCTCTGAACTGCCTGACATTACATTTGAGTTGTTGTTGTAACCTCCACAAGCTCTTATTGCACAGAAAAACAACTCCAAGTGATCCTGATTGAGTTTGTAGGTTAGGAGATAGAGTGAGGCAGCTGGCTGCTCTACCAGATCTTCATAAATACCTATCACAGCACACCCACCGAACTGGGGATACTTCAGTTCCCACTCACAATACTCAAGGGCTTCAGCCACACTGCTGCTGAAGAGCTGGGCTGCAAGATGGACCTTCATTTTCTGATGTTGCCACTCAGTGTGTGCCATTTTCAGCTTGTTGCCTAGAAGCAAGCCTTCATTCTCCTGCAAGTTGTGGAAGTCCTCAGTGTACTTCGACTTTATCTGGTGGTGGCCCTCTTCTTGTACCAGAACTTTGACTGCGGGAGCATGTTCCGAAGAAGCTTGAGCATGTGACAAGCATCCAAGAGCACATGGACTATTTGTGAGGAAACCACAGGATGGAAAAAATAAGGCTTCATGTTTGCAATCTCCAGGTTAGCACCAAGCTCCCTGATTATTGTGAAGTTTTGGGAGGGTCCATCACAAGTCAAGGACACAGACGGAACTCTAATCGCATGAAGCCTAACAAGGCTCTCTTGGACAATGTGCTCTCTCTCTGTCATGCTGTTGATAAAAAAAACTAAGCAATCAATCATCAATGAGCAAATCGCATCTTTTCAGCTCTCTTTTTCTCAACAACATGACTCTTTAAAGCTGTAAATGAAGCAACAGTAAACCCTGGATCTGCAGAGATGCTACTGTACCATTTTTTTATTGTCTGTGGATGAGGCAAAGCCAGACCAAACTTCTGACAGTCATACGCCTTCGGAGAGTAAAAGTGCAGTGTTGTTGTGAACTGCTTTAAGTTTACAGAAAACACTAACTTTCTTTTTTGTGGTCTCTGAAAGATGTCTCAAGGAACATCATCAAGACCATCAAGAAGAGAGACACATTCAGATGAAATTAAAAGTTTCTTCTGCAGCACTTTATCTACACCAAACTCTTACCTTGCATCTCCTTGTCTGCTGACTTCTCATCCTCAGCTTCTTACTAGTTACACATACCTGTTCTTGTACTTGATCAGCTTTTCTTTTCAGTGTCCTAGGAGACTCTGCAACAGTGTAGCTGTGATCACTCATAGAGCAGCTGGGCCGCTGTGTTGACACTGAGTATGAGTGATCAGAAGCTGAGTCTACCTGGTTTCCGCACAGAGGCGGTTGTTGAATGCTGCTATGTGACAGCCTTAGTCATATTAATCTGTCATTACGGGGGTGTGTGTGACAGCCCTAGTGCCTCCCTTTCTTGCCTTGGTGTGTGTGTGCTTCTATGTTACAGGACTTTAGCTTGGTGAAGCTTAACTTGGAGCACCTGGCCAGTGACCCTGGTTACTTAAGGCTCCAGCCCAGTTGCAAAAACAGCCTGTCAGCCAGCCGCTACCAGTGCCATGTTTCATTCTTTGTTCCTGTTGCTTTAGTTACTTTGTTTCACTGACTACAACATGCATGTTGCACCACTCACTACATCCATACACCTGCCTGCACTACTGACCTTCACAACCACATTCCATATTTTGCATTTACTTATTTAATAATATTTGCCCATTATAATAAAGCATCGTTTCATCGCCCTCTTTTGTTCCACTTTGCTCCACCCAGCTTAAGCCCTGTAACATAGAAGTATGACAAGTTAAATTACTAAGTAATATACAGTCTGCCATAAGTTTAAAAAAATATAGTAAGTTAATGGTATTTCATAATGGAAAAAACTCATGTTTGTTAAAACGGTAAATGCAGGCATACAATCACAAATGGTTAAAACCTGTTAAGTGGTTAAGAAAGGGTTAAAATGCTTAAAGAGTGTTTTATATTGTTTACTTCGTTATTTATTGTTAAACTATAATGTTCATCTGTAATCTACACAGTAGCCTCTAGCTTGTAATCTAAGATCGATTGCTTTTGTCCCTGCTCGCTACCTGGGGGGATTCGCGGTAATTTCCTCACTCAAGTAAACGTTCTCACTGGGGAAACATCGCTCGTACTCTCGTAATTATTCCACCCCTTTTCCAGGTATGTTGTGAAATGAAAACAGCGTCATTGTGTTAGTGAAAGTTGTAAGAGAAAGTTTCTGTCGCTATAATTGAGTTGATAACATGTAAAAGTGTTAAGAATTTTGTAACGTTCACTCGAGTAAACGTTCTCACTGGGGAAACATCGCTCGTACTCTCGTAATTATTCCACCCCTTTTCCAGGGGCGCAACAGAAGCACACACACACCCAGGCAAGATAATGTCGTAACAGCTACCCATACCAACATCGCCACACAAATCACCTGTTAGAGCAATGACATCATGCGCAAAAGATGGAGCAACAAACGTCTCTTCAGGTGTGTCTTTTGTCATCATGATATTTCTCTGATCGGCACCATGATTGTTGGCATTACTGCTGTCAACTAGTTCATCTGCAGCCTCCTCATTCCCATCATAAACGGGGCGTCACCTACCGTCTTGGTTATACCCACCAAACTTTGTCCTCTCTGTTGGTGTTTGCCCTCGGTGTGAGAGAAGACGGTAGGCATAGTAGTGTCCTTCAGACAAGTCCTTCCCTGACAAAAATTCCAGAAACATGATATAATTATAGCATAATACTGTGCAGTTTAAAAACATAATTTTTATAAAGGGTTTGTGAATTACTGTTTTTAAGATACTCAATGTTACATGTAAGTGTAGCCATAATTAAACAGTGTTACCTAGACAACCAGAGACAAAAGGCATGAGATCCATATAATATTTATTGTCACTATTAAAAAATCTCAACTGTATGACCACACTAGAAGTATGTAACATTTAAGTTGTTTGAATAATAGGATATTTTTTCTTTTAATTGTCCAAGCCTTTATGTTTTGTTTTGTTTTTTACTGCCAATGCTTTATTAGTGATTAAGTAAATAAAGTGAGATGTTACCCACCAGAACAATCTTGAAATTATGGCAAATAACTGATATGATTTTGTACTAAGGAAGTGCAAGATGTAATGCATTTATTTTGCTATTTGTCCAGCTTTTGCATGTTTCTAGCAGCAGCCATTAAACCAAGATGTTGTTTGAGAGACAACACTTCAGCACTGATTCAAGGGTATAGACTGGCACCTTTTTCATACCTTACAGAGAATCAAAGTGTTCACTGCACAGATGAGAAGACGTGTTAGGAGTCCAGTTCTGTTATCCCATGTTGGACATCCACTGATCCAGCGTGTCTGGATCCCCTAGAGGCAAACTTAAAAATTGATATGAAAGAGTCTTCATCTTTGGTTGAACCCTTCACAGATTGTATCCTATTTTTCTTTTGCAAATGGTTCTCTAGTAATGTACCTATATTCTGCATTTATTTTGAGTAATGTCTTTTATTAAATATTTACTTATGTGACACAGGATGGGCATTAAGCTAAAAAGTTTTCATTGATTTCCTTTCAATTCATATAATATCCCATCAAAAATTATAAATATAAAAAAAACCCCAACATTTTAATGCTGTCTGTGTTACTCACTGCCTCCCTAATTTGCTCATGTTCTCTTAATATGAAGGAGAGATTTGGTTATCTTAATTTTGCACAAAATTAGAATCTTTAAATCATGGATTAATTTAATGGATGGTATTTTGAAACTTTCTTATCCATATCACTTAAATAAACAATTCCAGGTCAGGCAAGGAAATACTGCATCATTTAGGTTTATGTGACATCAAAATTACAAATAACTGTAGTTATATGTAACCCAGTGTTGTCTCCTAACCTCACGTCACGTCGTGTGACGGATAGCTGCAGTGTAGTATATATGGGGGGAGGGAGGAGGGGGCTCGCTGCTGCCGAGCCACGGAATGAACGGAGTTGCTACAGGTTAGTTGGAATTGTTTGAAAAGAGTTCTTTGGTTATATGTTGCTTTATATTTATTTTGACAACTTCTAACTTCTAGGAGCCACTTACCGCTGTAGTGTCCGCTTAGAGTGTCCAAAGTTGTTTTTTTTATGCGAGCTGGTGAGTGTTTGATTGATTGATTGTATGTAGCGCTAGCCTAGCTGCTCTGTGTTGCAATGAGAGAATTAGCGTCGCGACTTACGCGTGACTTATACTACTGGGTATTGTAGTTTTGTTGCATCGGTATTTATTTTATTTATTAGGCATGAGTATTTTGGTTGTATGCAGTGGAATAGAAACCGATAATGTGTACACATGAACTTAAAAGAGTGGTCCTGTTTTGTACAGAGGCCAGGTGGATGGCGAGCTACCAGACGTAACCAGAAGCAGAAAAAAATAACAGTGAACTACAACTTCCACTTTACTCCTGCCGGTCCGGGTAGGAGGCTCCTGCAGCCTGTAGACTCTTTTTTTTTTTCCTTAGACATACAAGGAAACTCCTTTCATCTTATCCCATCTAGTACACCAATCACTGAAAAAGACTGAACTAATATCTGATTATTCATATGGACACATTTTCATAAAACGGTTGTGGATTGTATATGTTGGGGTGGGATATTTATATAGGTTGCATACATGTATTTTTTTTGTTGGGAATAACCACTGTGATTTTGTGAAACCCTGTTAAACAGAGTACTTTGAAAAATCTGCATGTGATTCATACTCCGTTGCCTATAAAGTGTAATGAATGGCCATTCAAAGGAATGAGAATTTTATTTGGTAAATATTGATTTGTTTATTTATTTTTGTTACATTTTCCTAATACATACATTTATACCAAAACATAACTGTCTCTGTGTGATTTCAACTGTCCATTTCCTCCCTGAGCCGAGCTTAAATCTTCTGGTCTCTAGTCCAATTATACAGATATAGTTATATGGTGTAAATATATATATACTATATATATATATATATAGTATATTATATATGGCTATATAATTATATAAATTGTATATTTAGCATATTTATTATTTTTTTTCCATCATATATGCTACATATATGTTGTGTATCTCCAGTGTCTGTCTAATTAATTACCAAAAAATTAGGATGTGATACAGAACTGGTTGAAATCAGACACACACATACATAACACTAATGTTAAGTTCATGACAATATCGCACAGAATGACAAAGGTATATCGCATTGTCAGCAATGGCAGCAAAGTGTTCTCCTAGCACAGGGGTCTTCAACCCGCGACACTCAAGAAGCCATTTGGACCCGTTTCTCACAGAAAAGAAAACACAGAGAGCCGCAAAACTTTCCACATCTAAAATGAAGATAACACTGCATCTCTCTCTCTCTCTCTTTTTTACCTTTATTCTATGTATAAAAAAACTGTAGTGTATTGCACTGCGGCAGGTGTCGTACGTTTCCTGGTTGTGACGCATATTTTGAGCGACAAAAAATTAAAAAAGGAAAAACAAAACAGAAAATAATAACGTTTCATTTTAATGTTACAAGAACACCATAATCTTCACATTTAGAATTAAAATTAAAAAATTAACGAAACAAAATAATAAATAAATTTAAATAAAATACTAATTTTTCAAAGACACAAAGAGCCGCGGGTTGCCGACCCCTGTCCTAGGAAAATTGGAAAATTTTTCATGTAAATAGCGCTCTTTAGTCTGAGCGGAGTCCAGGATACCAACAGCATCTACATCAAATTAAACACAGAAACTAGGTTTCAAGCTCATGTAACCCAATTTTACACACATTTAACATAACTCCGACACCAAGTAATTTAATAATCGCGCATCAAAACTCATTACGGCTGGTTTGCTGAGAGCTCTCCATGTACAGCAGGATTGCAATGGTTACAAGTAAAACTGTGGATGCAGCTGTGGCATCCGCTCATCCCACGTCCTAACTCCCCTGATCAGTCCCTCCAGGAATTCGCAATGTTGCAATCGCAACAATTCATGCGAATTCAACCAATCTCCGTGAATTCTGCACAACCTTGCAATTTTGTCCAATCAATGCGACTTTTCCGCAATTTTGGCCAGCCTCCCATGAGTCCCACCAATCTTAGCGGTCCTCAGCACAAACTTAATGCACGTACGTCATCGAATTCACTTACGTGTTTATGGTCTGAAGGTGCAGATGTAATGAAGGTAATGGATATGAAGATTGAGGATTTATTATCTTTGTATTGGTTCTTTTAAATCAAGTGGTGAGCACTATGTTAAACCAAGGAGAAAACGACAGCTTTTAGTTCGACAAGATTGTTCTTTTTTTATTACAATCCATCAGGCAGAACACTTCAAAAATGGTCCTAAAACAGTCTTTGAAATAGGCCAATACACAAACTATTACTGTTAAAAGTTCTACTAAAATACTGCACAGGCCCCAGTGTTCCGACCTGAATGGGGATAAAAAGAAAAAGAAGAAAAGACTGATGATGGCTGCTTCCCGGTCTGTGATTCGGCAGCCGGTTCGTCGGCTGGAGATAAAACCTCTGCTGGGGGAGCCACACAGACTTTCAGGCTATTTCTGTGTATTTCAGAGTCTGTATGCGGCCACCCTTCTCTGGCTGCACCTTGTACACTACCCCAGTGTCCCCTACCCGCTCCAAAACAACATGTGGCTCTGAACTCTACCAAGTACACAACTTTCCTTTCCCTTGCCTATTCCTATTCCTATCCCTTACCCTGACTCTCTCTCCAGGTAACAGTGGCAAGACTCTGGCCCGCTTGTCATAATGTAGCTTGTGTTGAGAGGCAGAATTACTCATTTTTTGTCTAGCCAGACTATATGCTAGCGACAATTTCTGCTGAGGGTCTTGAACCCACCCACCTAGATCATGTCATTTCTGCTGGGGATAGACGCCTAATCCTACGTCTACTGGAAGATGCAGGTGTCTCCCAAACATAAGGAAAGAAGGAGCATAACTGGTTGCGCTGTGCGTGGTGTTATTGTGTGCGTGTACTAACTCAGGTAAGTATTCCGGCCATCTCTTTTGTTTAGCTGTTTCAAGGGAACGGAGCATGTTTAACAGGGTCTGATTGAAACGCTCTGCTCTACAATTTCCTGCAGGATGATATGGTGTTGTGTGACTTTTGGTTATACCATAGGTATCACAAATTCAAATTCATTAATGCTGACTCAAAATTGGGTCCATGGTCGGAATGGAACCGGGCTGGGCAGCCTGATGGAACTGACGTACCTCCCCCTCCATGTTGGCCCAGTAGAACCGCAGACGTAGCTGGGCCAGGGTCCTGTCTTCTCCAGCATGGGCACCAGCTTTATGGACTCTTCTCCAGACCTCTTCACACCTGGCGCTTGGACACACAATCTGGGAATACACTTCATGAGTGTGTTGGCCAATCACTTTACGACACAGTGAGTTACCTTTAACTTGGAGCTTTTTCCACTGCTGCAGCAATTTCTTTGCTCTGCGGGATAGCGCCTGGCGCTCTGGTCCCTTGGGTATTACTCGTGTCTCCACACATCTCTTAACTGTTTGAATATCAGGGTCACGTGCTTGTGCCTCCTCCCATTTGCTGCTGGCCCACTCCTCGTTTCCTCCTTCTGGAGTGAGTTCAATGGCTGCCGACGTGGGAGCCGTGGCTGTCTCCCCTCTTCCATCCAGCAGGCAAGGGAGTAATTGGACACCTGGACAGTACATCAACATTCACATTACTTTTACCTGAGCGGTACTTGATGTCATAATCAAATGATGCCAACTGAGCAACCCAGCGTTGTTCTACTGCACCCAAGCAAGCTGTCTGTAGGTGAGCCGCAGGATTATTATTAGTGAATACTGTGAACCGTGCTCCAGTCAAATAATCTTTAAATTTTTCAGTCACTGCCCACTTTATTGCCAGAAGCTCCAGTTTGAATGAGCAATAGTTGGTGTCATTCTGTTCAGTTGGATGTAGGCTTCGGCTGGCGTAAGCTATTACACGCTCTCGCCGTCTTTTTTTTTTTTTTTTTTTTTAATTAATATTTTTATTAGAAGAGTCATACATGAGAACAAAGGACAAAGCAAGTTCCACTATGAAAGTCACAATGATAACATAGTAACATGACCATGGGCGTGTAGAACTCT
>JAPZDZ010000013.1:20458234-20471995 GCA_029783805.1 Acanthurus tennentii | reverse complement strand
TATATATATAAATAGGTGTTAAAAAGGCTACATGTTAGAAAGGCCAACCTCCTGATTGATTCTCCTTGCAACGGAGCCCTTTCTTTCGCTCTTTGAGCTGTTTCATCATAGATGTGAGAGAGGTATTGAATTGATTCATACATATGGTTTAATGTTATGATATTAATGACTGGAATTTCAGACAGTCTTCTCATTGGAAGTGCAATCTGATCGTAAAATACATGTAATTAAATAATACTTTAAGCCATGACCAGTGCTACTACCCCACACTGGGAGCACATTATTAGTATCAGAAGTAATATTGATACATAATTTCCTTAAGAAAAAATAAATATATTGGTTGTTGAGGTGACCAAATGAGAATGGATAACAGGGGAGCTGCTACATTCTGAATCAACTGTAGGCTCTTTAAAGTTTTATTGGGGCAGCCTAATAATTAGGAACTGCAATAGTCTAGTCTAGAAGTAACAAATGCATTGACTAGTTTTTTTGCATCTTTATGAGAAAGAAAGGACCTGATTACTGCAATGTTACAAAGATGAAAAAAGGGCAGTCCTGGGAAACTGTTAAATATGGGAGTCAAACATAATTCAAAAGAATCCACATCTAGTAAAGCCATGGACACTCACCTCAAAAGATATGCTGTCACTTCCTGGTGGGGTGAGGAAGGTACCCTGAGGCCAGCTGTTAGGAAAAGGTAAAAACCTGGAGTTGTGCACAGGCCGGAAAAACAGACCCACTGCGCCTGTAACAGATCATCTAGAATTCCAAGTGTGATGTTATAGCTTATCAACAAAAAAATTTATTTTACCTTGTCTAGCCCAGAAAAACGGGAGGTCATAGTAATCTTGACCTTTGATCTTTGATCCTCAAAATTTAATCAGTTCATCCTTGAGTCACAGTCATGGATGTATGAGAACTGGATAGGGTGCTACTGCTGGGCTTAGCTTCCAATTTCTCCAAGGGCCACTTGCGGTATTGCAGGAAAAAAAATCCCCTGTGCCCAAAGAACAATTTTCGCGTAGACCACAATGATAAAAGAAAGGTCTGTAAAAGTGTTGACAGGACACCTGCAGCTGCAGACAGGATCAGCTTTTATTCTGTTTATTGACTATTTTAAGGGCATGGAGGTTTAAAATCAGTATAACTTTGATAAAGGTCATAAAAAAAGAGTGTGACATCAACATGGTGAGCAGGAACACTGAGTGTGCATCCCCGTTCAAGCCCGTGAGTGAGCAGTCATGCCAGGTGAGAGCTTAGTGAAAGTGGTTATGACTAAAAGTAGAATTATGGAATGACAAACCACAACCAGTGTGAGTTTTTAATGTAGGTTAACTTTTTGTTGTAATGTAATAGCTCTGTACTTAACATTAGCCTTTTTTGTACACGTCATCTCTCAAATGCTATATATTGACCCTTCTCCCTTAAAAAAACGTTTGGTTTGTAATGGCAAAATGCCCCACCACGTCCACACCATTAATCCAAACCAAAGGCTTACTTACTTTGGATCATAAACATCTTATGTCTTCTTATGTTTAGGTCCGGAGTCTAATTAGATATGAAGTTCAGTTAAGATTGGACAAAGTACATGAAAGTAAAAAGCCCTCGATTTTTTATGATGAAACACTCAAAATGGCTGGTGTGCCACAGGCATAAGGTTTATCAAAAACGAAAGCTTTTCACTACTCTTTATCAAAAACATAATAACAGTGCACACAGCAAATTTTATGAGGACCAAATCTGAAGGAGAAGTTTGTTAAAATTCAATGTGAAATGGAAATTCCCAAAAATGGTAAAAAAAAAAAAAAAAAGGTCCCAAGACATTTTCTTGTAGACCAGGGTCTGTGTATCAAATTTTGCACATACTCATGAAAGTGGTTGCAGAGCGTGTAGTTTAGAGGGTGCTAGTGAGCCATGTTTCCCTCCCCATTCGTGAAACCCATAAAATGTATAACTTTTCACAATGACTGACACATTTTTAAGTATGTTAAGGTTGTCAACAAGGCAAATTCATTGCAAAAATTGTGCAAAAATTAACAGTTAATTGAAATGGCTGACTTTCATTTGGGTTTCACTTATGGCTTCAGGACGATTTTTTGTCCATCTGTGAACTGTGGCAATTCTACTGTGTTACAAGCATTTCATTTCTCAATCCAAATTTGTGGACTTCCGTTGACTTTAGCTTAGGGTCTAAAGAGACAACTGACACATACACCAAATTTCAAGAACTTTTGAGAATGTTAAGGTCGTCTAAAAGGCCATTCATTTATAAGAAGAAAAATAATTTGTTGAATTACAATAGGTCCATGGGCTGTACAGAGCTTGGCCTTAAAAAAAGTAATAATATACGCTGCAACCAGTGTTGGTCGGAGCATCACCTTCTGGCCCATTTCAGCCTCCATCTCATTAAGCTTTATTTTTGGGTGGAGTTTAAATGTTAGGGGGAAAAAAATCAATTTTTAATGTTGTGATGATGAGAAATACTTGCAGTATAGACAGACAAATGTCTTATAATTTTGAATTGCAGATCTACATCCAATTGACCTCATGAGCTGGTCAAAGTTCGATTGATGTGTACCGTCAGCAAGAAGTAACTGCAGCCAGACACAGATAAATACTAGTTCATTTTAATGTAGAGAGTGATCAAATTGCCACACCTTTATAAACATGTTCAGCTTCAACATTGTTTAAGCCTTTAAGACTTTATTCAAATGTGTAATAATACACATAATATACAGTGTAATAATAATAATAATAATGAGAAGAAGAAGAAAGAAAGTACAAATACAAACAGAGTCCTTGCCCTGCAGGCAAGGAGAGGAGTCCTTGACTTATGGGTTTGGTCCCTAAGATTATTATTATTATTATTATTATTATTATCAACAATTCCTTGCATTTCAAGAGGGCTCTCACACCATTAGGTTCTTGGGCCCTAATAATTCCTTGATTTACAATAAGTCCTTGCACCATTCAGTGCTTGGTCCCTAATTAAAGCTGCAAGCAGCATTGAATGGACCCTTGCATCCTGGCACCAGCTGCAATTGACCGAGGCAGGTACTTGTCTATCACATTCCTAGTTACACGGCTGTGCTCTGACAAGATCTGAATGTAAATCATATCATGACTGGCATACCAGATATACTTGTGGTGGCCAGCAGGGGTTGTGATGTGTGACTCCTATGCAGCATATCACTTTCCAAAGAATCAATTCTAAACCATTATGCTAAATATGGGATGGATGGGATGACAAACAGAGGGGAAGAACAACCTTCTTTGTCATGGCAAAAAATGAAATGTCACTGCATTGTCATGGTAACATTTTTTGATAAACTTCAGGGGTTGCAACAAATCATCATCATTATGTTTGGTGTTGGGTCACATGGGGCTCCAACTATGTTGGGCTTAATAATTTGGGATTGGCTATCTCAAGTAAATAATATCAAAGTTAGTAATAGGATTTAATCTATATTAAACCTACCTTGGGACACCACCCTGAGAAAGAGAAATGATAGACAATCATTTAATCAGTCTCGTAAATGTTCAACTTTTAATTTGGAACTATGATAATTAATTAATTTAATAATTATAATCAAAGTCCTAATTAATTGTCAGTAAAAGTTGAAGGATTTCTGCAGCGTAGAGATTGACAACATTCACTTTTGTACAGATTTAACAGACAAACAACTGACTTGTGTCCAAAGTATTTATTTAACAAATACCAACAAACACACAATATCTAAACTAAAAGCATTAGCATTATTTACACGGGTGTGTATGTGTGTATGTGTGTGAGTGCGTGTGTTTGCATGCGTGTGTGTGTGTGTGTGCGTGTGTGTGTGTGTGTCTGTGTCTGATGGGCAGATAAGATGGCTGACTCAAGATGGTGGTTAGGACTGCATGGCTTAAACAAAGGAATCTAAAACAAAGATGGCTGAACGGAGGACTACAGCCAACACCACATGGCTAGTGGGGTGATTAAAGGTTTCTTTGTTAAGGCTCAATGCATGTAAGCTAAAGGGTCCAAGGTCAAGAAAAAGGGGGGGGGGTTAGTTTCACATAGGTTACTCAAATGCAAGTTACTGGATGTGCCTCCATGTGTGTGAAATGTGTAACTAACTTAACAATAACCAGGCCTAGACATAAAGCTCAAGAGTACATCCAATAAAATCATTGCAACAATGAAACATGTGAATAATTCTCTGCTTAGCTGTGCTGTCTTATGCTAGGTTATGCCCAGTTACGTTACCCAGTCTTTGAAGGAAAAGGAGTCCTTTTTTGGTACGTTGCTGTGTTAAGTCCCTGAAGCTGCAGGCCTGTGATGACGTTGAGTCCCATAAGCTGCAGGTTGTGAGGCTTCCTGATGGGTTACAGGCTGGTCTGGTCCTGTGAACCCTGGGTCTCTGAAGATCACTGGTTGCTCCTTTGTTCCAAGTTAGCAGCTTGTGGCTAACTTTGGCTGTGACTCCCGTTGCTTCTAAGTCTCAGCTGGCAGACCTTGTGTCCTGGCCGCTGATGTTGACTTAGCTTGCTGACTCCTGGTTGATCCTTTGGCCGGCTCTCGCGTTGCTGCTCTTGATGAGGAGTGGGGTGCAGCAATCTGCATTGAGCAGGACTGCTGGAGAAGTTGTCTGCCTAAATCCTCGGCCCTGTAGGGCTTCTGAGGAGGAGAAGAGGCAAGAAGAGCAGAGGGAAGAGCAAAGAGAGAGATGCAGGGTCAGAGGAGGCTTTTATAGTCTGTGTTCACACCTAGGTGGGAAATCTGGGGGATTCTGGAAAGTTGGATCTACTGCCCTTTATCTGAGTTCCTGAGGGTCTCAGATTCAGGCCAGATTTCCCACTAAGGTGTGGCCTGCAAGGCCTTTCTTTGTCCCACTCACATGGTGAGATCCCAACATCTGGCTTATTTTACCAAATTTGAGGTAGATTTGATCACCCTGGTAAAAGTACCCCAAAGTCTAAAAACATGTAGTTTCCTGTAGCCAGTAGGTGATGCTCTCATTATAACATAATATTCACATGTTGTTGGGCTCTGGCTGGGACTCTCAACACATGTGGAGTTTGTTATATGTTGGACAATGTCTATTAAAGTTATAAGCAATTTTTGTTTCATAGTGAAATGCTCAAAATGGCCACCACAGCACAGCCACTCTGTTTTATGAAACTTAAAGCTTTTGATAACTTTTTATCACAAAGTTCTTTCAAGTGTGTGAACCAAATTTCATGACACTCTCGTGAACTCTGTAGGAGTACATCAAAATACAACATGTGGACATCACCAAAAATGTGCAAAAATTGGAAAGTAAATTCAAAATGGCTGACTCCCTGTTTGGTTAGGCTCATGGCTTCAAGAGGCCTTTTTGTACTTGTACTTGTCCTTTTTAGCCCTTTTGACATAATACATGTGCCAACCGAATTTCATGTCTATGGGTCAAATGCACTGCAAGGGCTACTTTTTAAAATTTTTGTAGGGAGCACTACAGAGCCACTAGGGCTTGCCCAATCCTATATGTATATAAGATATTAATCATTCATGTTTGACAAGTGTGGCAACTTTGGTGAGATTATAGAAATCTCTTGACCTTCAAAATCAAGTTTCTTTTTTTCATGGTAAAATGTTAAAAATTGCTGCCTTCCATAGCATCTCCATTAAACCAAAACAAAAGCTGTTACTAACTTTTGATCACAAAGGTCTTAAGTGTGCCCATTGTAAATTTCAGGTTGTTTAGATAAAATTCTGTGAAAGGAGTTCATAAAAGTATGACACATGGTCACTGGGAGTCATTTCCTGTTGCCCCAAGGTGGCCCTGTGAATACAGCTGTATATTGACATATTGATGTGTTCAGGTCAGGAGTCTTCTCGGGCATAAGAAGTTTGAGTTTCAGATCAAGTAATGTGCGTTGAAGTTGTTGCCGTTTCTATTTTCATGGTGAAATTCTGAAAATGGCGTGCCGTGGCCGCACACTTGATCAAAAACAAGAGCTTTTGATAATAATTGATATCAAAAAATTTTAAGAGTGTACAGAGAACATTTCATGAGGACCAGATAATATCTGTAGGATGAATTTGTTAAGATATGAAATGTGTAAGTCACAATTATCAGTTTTTCAATCCAAATTGGTGGACTTCCTGTTGAGTTTAGCCCAGGGTATCAAGACTCATGTTAATACTGTCCTATTACTTCAAAACTCATTCTGTCATACTGGTTAAATGTTTTACATTTAGCTTACTCCAGTCTGTTAACTCCGTGTCCTTATTTCATTCCAAGGGCTCCGTGTAATTTGACAAGCTGCAGAAAATGTCACCGCAATCATCACAAAAAATCTTTACCACCACAGTAGCCTATTTTTCTTGGCTGGGATTGTGCTTTCAACTAACAAATATTAACATTAACTGTGGATGCTTGCTTACTGGTTTAAAACTAGCCTATGGATTGAAGTTCTGTAGAAACAAAATCACAACATTCATGAAAACATCAAGGTTGAAGTAAGTGGAAGTGAGAAGAGGAAGTTGATCTAGGAATGTGAGCATATGCAAAATAAAGTTTCCCATTGGGCACAGAGTGGTAGAGAGGAATGAAAATTTCATATCACTTTTTTCAGTTAACCAATAAAGTGTTTTATAGATGCTAATTTGTGTATCTCTTTTGTTATAAAAAGCCAGAGGACATCCAGATGTCCCTGCCATCTAAAAGAAGTATAATGTCTCAATGAGTCATTACAACTGTGTGCTTGGACTGTTCAAAGTTTAACAGTTTGTGTGATATAGTGGAATGTGTAAATGAGGGGAAGAGTGGGCAGGCTTCAGTACTCAGCCTCATCCAGATCACTGACTATTATTGGCATGTGAAAGGTCAAGCCATTAGCTAATGACTAAGTCCAGCAGATTGCTAAAAATCTCAGTGCAACAGCTGCAGACATTTGCAGGTCTGCGTAACACATTGCTGTAAACATCTGGATAACCCCGGCAAAGAGCAGGTTTGGCTGAAGTTTATTTTGCCCATATTTTTCCAGATACACTCCCCTGCATGCAGTGACAAGTACAAATCCATTATAAAAATATCTTCCAAAGTGTTAAGTAGCCTAAAATAAAACACATTTGTCAAAACTGAGCTATAAATGTGTAGTATTGTGGTCATAAAAAAGATACAGGTCACTATGAAATTGGTCATCAAAGAACCTCTCACTGGTTCAGGAGGGAGGAGGGGCCCAGAAATGATTAATTATTGACTGATTATTTTACCAGCTATTCATTGACAGGGTAGGGTGGGTCCCCATAGTTTGTGGGTGGTAATTGCAGTATTTTAAGGTTTTAATATATTTTATATTTTAAGATATTTTTACCTGTTTTTTTTTTTTTATTTGCTTCATCACCTCTGAGTTGGAGTGTGACTCTAGTGTGACTTCAGCTACATAAATTAGGTTTCAGTGATTGCCTTTGGAGACACTGACAGAGGTAAGACATTATTTTCAAAACCTTTTTTATTTTTACTACATTAAATGAGAGATGTTAGCAATCAGATTCACCTAACACACCTGTTGACTGGGAGTCTGCCTCTTCCCATCAGACATTCTTTGACAAACAGCTAAGCTTGACAGTTAGTCGACCCCCGAGCAGGCTTTTTGGGCGGCATAGGTTACTGAGAGGGGGTTTGCAAAAGCTTTGATGATGGAAAAGAGCTCTCACTGAGAGTCCACCTGAAACATCATTTTGAGAGCATCTTACTTCCATATCGTGACATATTTCCAGCATAATTCGATATGTGGGTGGAGCCAAACATTTAGAGCAATTTGATTGAACCATTAAAAAGTGGGCTGTATCATAGCGATCATGGCAGAATCTAGTGTTCTGGATATGACTGCAAGGGCCATCTACTGTCTATCAACTTCGCTGATATCACAGGGAGATGAAATGATAGTAAGCAAAATTAAGAAAGTCACATGATTTGATTTTATTAGTTTTGTTTTTTAAACCAAGAAGTAAATGTGAATGAACTATGAAATGAAATAATAAGGAACAAAATATATATATTTTTTTTAGCTAACATTGTTAAGTAAGTGAACATCAACAACAACTTGAAGTGGACTGCTTGTGTAAGTGGATATTTATATAATATTTAGCAGGTCAGTCTAGTTGTGTCTTTGACGGTCACTAAACAGCATGATCAAATTTGGCACAGCGTGGCATTATCAGGTTGAGGGGCCAGAGAGAAGGTGGATAGCATCTGCAGATGTTATTTTATTGAATGCCCCATTAATCTCTTGTCCAATATTAAGCGGCCATCTATAACTCACGGAAAATACAAGAAAACATATAAAGGTAGGAAAATCAACTTCAGCCATGGAGATAGAACAGTACGAAACAATTATAACACTAAAAAATCAAATTGAGACAAAGGGTCAAAACAACATAGCAAGCAGACCTTTTTGCTACATGAAAAAAGAGGTGTTTGTAAAAATGCAACACTGTGTCTCAAAAGTTTTTCTCATTGAGTATGTACCTCTTGTTAATTAGAGACACAAAAACCTCTGTCAGGAAAGTAAATAATATGCTTTAAAAATTTTCATAGCACAGCTAGTCGAGCCTCCTTTGCCTTTCCTTTCTTTTGGGGGACCAGAACTTGATGGTATGATATATTCCAGATGAACTGTGGAATGTGATGAGTTGGATTCATTATGGCCTGTGGATTTGATGGGTGTCATAAATTAGACAGTTGTCCCCTACCTTTTCATTAGTGGGATCCTTGAAGATGACATGGGCCAGTTAAGGGCAACAAGTTTAACAGGACTTCACCAGTTTTCTGATGAAACATGACAACTTTCCTCTTTGTTTGCAATCAAAATCTAAACTCTATTAGTGTTTTTAGAAAGACAAATATTAGAAAATTATTTGAAACAGAAATCTTCTTCCTTTAAAAAATAAAAATGACTTTTAGTATGCTGACAAACAGACGACATGCTGCATTAACAAAGTAGCGTCATAGCGTAGTTCATTGCATTGACTCAAAGCATGAGAAGCATGTATAGTTTGCATTATCTAATTCTGTGGGCTGAAATGGTACACCAGTAAAAACTTAGAAATATGTCTAGGAATGCTGTAAATAATGACTAGTTACTAGTTAGTTAGTTATGATCAGTTCCTATTTTTATTGTTTTGTTGCATATTTTATATATCTTGCCATGAGTGTTTTATTCAAAGAAAAGAAAAAAATTGTAACCATAAATTAACTGCCCCAATTTTGCCCCAAAATTTGCCCCAACTGACTATCTTCCCATCATTACATGTTTGATAAGAGTAAAGAATTTAACAAAATTGTGTACTTAGTTTCCATTGTAAACTGAATTTTATTAAAAGACAGGTGGTATAACACAGTGGTAGACATTGCCCCCCTAACAACTTTTTTGGAACAAGTTGAACTCATCTATTTCAAAATGGATGTAATATTTACAAAAAACAGTAATGTTTATCAGTTCAGAGAATTAATTTGCTTTATTTAATTGAATATAGGTCAAAAGGGTAATCATTCTCTTCTGTTATTTACTTTTACACAGCATTCCTTCTTTCTAGGAATATGGTTCAATATGCATCCAATTAGAAAACCCTCTCTACATGTTTAAGAGACAAATAATATTTTATTCAAATTAAACAACACTGACATTCTAATCCTTTCCCTACTTGCAAGTTTCATATTTAGTTTATGATGGCTTGTGACATTTTGTTGTGTCATTTACCAATGTGTGTGTTGTTTCTCTGTGACAGGATGTACAGACGAACTTTCAACATAGCTGGTCTCAGTTACCCCTCAAATGTCATCACTGTCCTTAAGGTACATATATGTGTGTGCTTGTTTTTGTACATTTAAATTCTTGTAATTTACTGACCTACAGATAACACAGAGCAACAGTGGTGTTCTGGAGGGATGCCAGGCAAAGAAGTACATGGAGACTCAACCAAACCCTATCCCAATCAATCCCAAAAGCTTCTAAAAGCTTTGAAGTCCAACAAAAAGAAAACTGTTACTGTTACAGCGGGGTTCAGAAACAGCTTTTGCTTAATGTAAGCTAATGTCATAACTTCAGACGAAATGTGAATTTTAGAAAAAGCACTTACATCACTAAAAGCTGATTGGCTTTTAAGTAAGTGACATACCTTACTTTCTGAAACTGGCCTCTGGTGACTTGACAAGCTTATTTGCAAGCAACACCATCTGCCAGCTTATGTCTTCCTGAGACGGACCAGTCTACACCTATGCAACTTCACCGTTTCGTTGCATCACAAATCTTTAGTGTAAACTAGCCTTGAAACTACCAACCATCTCCTGTTAAAATTTGGAGGCAATGGTGGGATGGTAGCCTTTAGTGGAGTGGAAATTAATGAATAAAGAAGAACAGATAATGCAGATAGGGCTTCGATAAGCCTTGACCACCTGGCAAAACCCAGTTCAACAAAATAAGCAAGAGAGTGACAGAAAAGAGCAGGCTGAGTCACCCACTCTGGCTGGTTCCCAGAGAATCTATTAGAAAGTTTTAAATGCTCTAAATATTGAGCAAAACATAACTGCAATTTGTGAGCCGTGCAGCCTAATAAAAAGCCTATTTAAACCAATAAAGTCAAAAGTCTTGTGACCAGCTTCCATGTGCAAGCAACACTGTAAGACTAGTAGAGTGCAGAAAAAACATTAAAAAATGGAAGTTTATTAATTATCAAAATGAGAAATAAGAGGAAATAAGTATTATGAATAACAATTGCTTTGCACATTGGCACATTTATTTTGTATGATTACAGGAAAAAAAGGGTGAATAACAAGAACTTGTCAGAACGGACAAACTTTATTTCTTAGGAATAATTCATTTCATTCATTATAATTATTTCCTTACAGATCCCTGTTAATGATATCTAAAGAATGACCAGTATTTTTCCTTACTGCAGTAATGGTTTTCAGGTAGCCTTTACGTTGATGAATTTTTGTAATTTCTTTAATTCTTTTTTACAAGGAAAGGTCTGAAAGGTATCACAGCACTTAAGAGATGAATGAGTATTCTTAACAAATTTTCTTGTTTGTCTCTGGTTTAGCATATGGACATGTGGTCCTTTGATGTGTTTGCACTAAATGATGCAAGTGGAGACCATGCTTTAAAATTTGTCTTCTATGAGCTGCTTTCCAGATATGACTTGATCAATCGGTTCAAGGTATGCCAATGAACTTACATTTAATTTATTTTAGTTCTTTAAGATAATACTTGATTATGTGTCATCATGTATGTATTCTTCCATTACATATATAGTTTCTAATACCTGGTTTATATATGTTGTGCAAATAACTAGATGGTTATTTGTGGAATTAATTAAGTTTAATAAAACTCCTTTTCAGTGGATTTTAAAAATATTTTTAAGAAGTCTATTTAAATTTGCAAATAAATTCAAATTCTTGGGAACTGTTTCATGAACAGGTTTAGTGAGTCTGTTAACCCTGAAATGAGTGAAACTCCAGGTTTTCTGTTTCAAAAACTGAGGTGAGTTAAACACGAAAAACAGGATTAACTCTAGCCTGTTTTACAAAGAGGAGTAATTTAAGTTTTGATTCAGTTACTATGGTAACTAACTTTGTAAACCAAACCTGGTCAGAGGCAGGTCTTCTTCAACATTCTTCATTTCCTCATTCATTTATTCAGCCAGCATCATGCGCATTCTGGCACAGTTTTACCGTCTATCTGAATAAAAATTCAGGTTGGTTTAGTCTCTCAGGCAAACTATATGAGACGTTTTTTTTTGTAAGTGTGTCCTTTTGTTAGTTGACCCATAAATTGCAGGGAGTTAAGCCCATTTCAAGCTATGTCGGGTGAATAATTATCAAAATAATTAATAAATAAGTGGTATGTTTTTTTCTTTACAATTTATTATAGCCTATTTGCATGATCTTATTCATCCTCACATCATCACCCACCTTTGATGTGCCTTACACCCAAGCAGATTTTTTGTGTTGCTTGATATTTTTTGCAAATAGGAGCTGTCCGTAATCACAATGTGTAACATTTAATTGAAGCCACTGTATGCAGAGCCTTCAGAAGAGAGTGTCTGTTCTGAAACATTTTTGTAGTGTTTCCTGGGCAACAACAGACCTTTTAACTTTGTTTAATAAGCTATGTAAAATAAGATTAAAGTCACCTGCCACCATGAGCCTAATACGCTTAAGCCTGTTTGAACCTTTTATTTTTAAGCTGATAAGTCTGCTATTCATCCGAGGAATTTCAAAATAAAATTTGGGTTCAATAGCATTCCATAAATTTTCACCTGCAATGTAAGTGTATTAAAGTTAAAGTGTTAAATGAACAAACCACCTTCAAATTTTTGCATTGATTGGAGCAGTAATTTTCTCCCTCACCAAAACCCTGCAACCCTGCCTAAAAAATGTGTTCATACTTGCTGTATGTTTGTTTGAGTAATTCTAATTCCAAAGAGGAAAGTAGGCGAACCCTTTTTTTTTGGTCAGCTGTTGCCATGGTATATTGTAGGATCGTCGCTCCATTAATGTGGTCTTTATAATAGTCATTGTGCACATGCCTCTCGGAGTGCAGTGCAGTGAAAACTAAACCAACTCAAATAAGCTGTATTGAAACAGGAAACTCTAAGTTTTCCATCGTTTTTCAAGGTTATACTTAATGTTTGTTGATCCTCCTTTGTTAAAGGGCCCCATGTCTACAAAGCTACAAAAATAGCCCTGTTAGAATAATCTGCAGATATGGTACTGTATAAAGTATACTGTATGTAGTACCATATACTGTAGATTTAAAGTGATGTAACCAATGGTTCTTGTATTAGTGCTGTCAAATTTGTCAAACTCACATTTTGTTGTGCCTTGTGTTCAAGGTCCCCATTTCCGCTCTTATATCTTTTGTGGACACGTTGGAGGTGGGTTACAACAAACACAAGAACCCATACCACAATCTGATGCATGCTGCTGATGTCACACAGACCATCCATTACTTGCTCCTCAAGACTGGCATGGTGGTAAGTCTTGTCTCAATTAAAAATTTTTCAAAAGTGACAGAATGAAGATTTTTTTCAGTGATCATCTGTCAAGTTGCCTTATGGGTAGTATAGGCTCCTTGGTTTCAAAGCCTGATCCTATTAGGGATAAAAAGTTAGGCTATCCCTGCCTCTGCTGCACAGGATTTGACTATCTTTAAATCCATTTTCTCCGAATCCCTACAATTTTGGAGAATTTTGAAGTACAATAATAAGTTGGTAGAGCTCCTGTTTAAAACAATTCTAGACATAAATTGACAGAAAGCAGCATGCAGTAAAAACAGCATGTTTAAGTGACACTTAAACTAAAAATCACTAAAAATCTGTTAAGTAAATATTGTGTATATGAAGTATTGTTTGGCCTTTACATAACAAACTCTCCTATCCTACTTAGCTAAATATGTACTTTTTTTCAAATAGGAAATTGACAGAGCCAAAGACAATAATTAAAATAGAAAAAATTAAATAGAGTGTAATTTATTATAATCTATGACCCCAATGTCACCTTTAGTCATGAGTTCTGGGAAGTAAATTAAATAATGAGATTGTACATGCAAGCGCCAAAAACAAGAGGCTCAAACATCTGGAGGAAGCTCAGATTTATAGGAACCTTACAATTGAAAGCAATTCCCACATGAGCAAGCACTTGGCGACAGCGACAGGAAAAACTTCCTTTTAACAGGCAGAAATCTCGGACAGATCCAGACTCAGAGGTGGGCGGGATCTGACGGCACCGG
>JAPZDZ010000013.1:20434732-20458134 GCA_029783805.1 Acanthurus tennentii | reverse complement strand
AATTGTAGCTTGTTTTGTGATTATTTGGCGTGTTTCTGATTGTAAATAAAGCACACACTAAATTAACAAAAAGCCTTTGACTAGATTTTTCAAGAAGGCTGTGATCAGTATAGTTCATTACCGGAGGCAGTGTAAGTTCTGGTGATAAGGATGCCGAAAAGTATTGTTTTTCACGACTCATAGAATACAGGGAGCATGTGAACACATGTTTAATACAGTCACTGAAACTGATATTGTAATTATATTTCTCCTCTGATACCATGAAGACGTTATGCAAAAACATCAACAAGTATGCAGCAGAATAAAAAATCACCTCCTTTAACAAGAGGAGTTCAATCATGACAAAGAGATCATCTAGCTATGCTGTTCAGAATCAAGCTTCTCATCGATGAGGTCCATACTGCCAGCCAGGCAAAATACCACCCCTTTTTAAGGTGAATAGTTTTATTTATCTTGATTTTTATCTAAGTCTTATGTTCATATGTAAACATCTACAACCTGAATTTACTTGGATTAGGATTAGGCATGTTTGTATGTTTGAAATAAAATAAACATTTTCTAAATCTGTTTTTTCTTTTTCAGCATAATTTAAGATCAGATATGTTGAAAAAAAGTCAAAAATGAAAAAGTAAAGTCGAATAGGTTATGTTGTGCTGAAAAAGGGATTCATAAAATTTGCATGATAACCCTTTTTACTGTGGTATATAAAGAAAAATCAAAAGTATTATGGCCAACTAAGCCCAGGATTCCTAAGGGCTAACAATTATATTTGAAAGATTCTCTGCAGCCACAATCTTTTTCCAGAAAATATAAGAAAAAGCAGAAGAGCGTGACACATTTCATTTGCAACATAGCAACTCTACTTTAAACTTTAAACTTTACTCTGCTAAGGAGGAATTTGTTGTACTCTTCTCTTTTCTACTCCCGGCCAGCCCCAACCAGAGACAGATCTGTAAGGACATGGACTAACCTCAAACGCCAGCTTACTCAAGTTCAATTATTGCATTGATCTTACCGATACGAGAAATTCTGACCAAGGAGACCTTTGAAAGTCTGAAGGAACACCTCAACAAGTGTTATCACCAACTCGTCAAAGGTAAGACAACTAAGACACAGACTCCTTGCTTCAAGAGAAGCTTTTTGGAGAACTCTCCAAGTGCTGCCTCATCACCCAAAATTCGAAGCAAACACAAGAAACTTGTGCTACAAAAAAAAATGGACCAGACTCAGAGAATAATTCCCTAAACTTAACAACAACCTTGCGACCTGCCCTACATACCCTAAAGGTGCGTGAACAAATCAATATCACCTTAGGTCCTGTACATGCAGACTCTAAGAGATATTGTCACATGACCAGTAAAATTTCAATTGATAACACTACTTCTACTTCTTCAGTATATAATTAGGCCCCATACATGCATGCTATAAGTATTTTTAATTAAACACAAAAATTCTAATACTGGATCGGATCGGGTATGGGGTAGAAATAGAAGAAGTAGAGATAAAGATACAAGTAGGGATGGGACACAGACCCTGGTTCAGGTAGGGGGTAATGAAAGTACAGAGGGTGCAGGAAGTGAAGGCAGGACAAGATAAACTAGCAGATTCATAAAATAAACTCACATAAACAATCCTATAGTCGCAGGCAATATCGGCTGATGCGAGACAATAAAGGCCAACTCACCTGGAATAACCGCATGGTCTCCAAGAGGTTCACACAGGCCATACCCTCGACATAAATACACTTACTCTTCCTGGATTTCTTCCTTTTTTCTCTCAAGTCTATCTAGCCTAAGTGCTCCCCCTGCTGGGCCCCCAGCTAATATTACTTCTCCTCATCCAAATCCACTGACTGGATCTTACTGCCTCATCCGACATTTCCTTCACTGTTTTCCTCACACTCTCACACCTTTCCTCCTAACTCCTTAAACAAAGAGACAACAGAGCTTGCTACAAATCCTCTACACCCAACTTCCACTGGACAAATCCTAACTTTGCATCCTCGCTGCTCTGCTTCTGCCCCTAATGGTGTAACCCAGGACACATCACAGTGAAGGAGCAGCGCTGCACCAAAGACATTGAATTGTTAGCGGTTAACATTTGGCCATGCCACCTGGCCCGGGAGTTTTCACATGTTATTGTGTTAACTGTTTACATCCCGCCCTCGCAGTGAGGCCCTGAGAGACCATTTTGAATGCACAGATTGGCAGGAACTCTGCAAGCCTCATGGTGAGGACATTGACGCCCTAACCCACTGTATCACAGACTACATCAATTTCTGTGTGGAGAACACTGTACCAACCAAGAAAGTACGGTGCTTCTCCAACAATAAACCGTGGGTGATCCCAGAGCTGAAGGCCTTGCTGAACGAGATGAAGAGGGCCTTCAAATCTGGAGACAAAGAAGAGCTGAGGAGAGTGCGAAAGGATCTGAAATGTAAGATCCGGGGAGGCAAAGAGAGCTTCAGGAGGAGGATGGAGTAACTGATCAGTAGCTGATCAGGTGAGGAGTCAACTCTTGAAGACCAAGATCAGGAAGCCAGCAGGTCCGGACAGAATCAGCTCCAGACTGCTCCGGGACTGTGCAGACCAGCTCTGTCAGGTGGTACTGCACATTTACAACCTGAGCTTGAGCCTGGAGAGGGTTGCTGAACTGTGGAAGACTTCCTGCTTGGTTCCAGTGCCAAAAATCGCACACCCCAGGGAGCCTAACTACTACAGGCCTGTGGCCCTGACCTCTCATATGATGAAGACCCTGGAGAGGCTCATCCTGCACCATCTTCGCCCACTGGTGAGCTCAACGCTGGACCCCTGCAGTTTGCCCACCGGCCCGGCATTGGGGTGGACGAAGCTGTCATCTACCTACTGCACCGATCCCTCCTTCACCTGGAGCAGGCGGGGAGCACTGTGAGAGTCATATTCTTTGACTTCTCCAGTGCCTTCAACACCATCCAGCCTGCACTGCAGAGAGGGAAGCTGGAGGCAGCTTGTGTGGACAAGCAGCTGACTGCATGGACCATCGACTACCTCACCAACAGACCACAGTATGTTAGGCTCCATGACTGTGTGTCTGATGTGGTAGTCTGCAGCACGGGGGCGCCGCAGGGCACAGTGCTCTCACCTTTTTTGTTCAGTCTGTACACCTCAGACTTTGTCTAAAACACCAACCCAGCCACCTACAGAAGTTCTCAGATGATACGGCCATCATCGAATGCGTATCGGATGGGAACGACCAGGAATACAGGGGGGTCATCAGTGACTTTGTCGGCTGGTGTGAGATCAACGCCAGCAAGACAAAGGAGATGGTCATAGACTTCAGGAGAAAGTCACCCCCGTCACACCGGTGAGAATCCAGGGAATGGAAATAGAGACAGTGGTCTCTTACAAGTACCTAGGTGTTCACCTCAATAATAAACTGGACTGGACTACAAACACAGACGCCCTGTACAAGAAGGGCCAGAGTGGACTCCACCTGCTGAGGGGACTGAGGTCCTTCAGAGTCTGCAGGACCCTGTTAAAATCATTCTATGACTCCGTTGAAGCACCTGCCCTCTTCTTTGCAGTGGTCTGCTTGTGGGGGGGGGGGGGGCGGACGGACGACTGATAAAGAACTGACCCTCCATCCATCAGGAACAATCCTGACATCCTGCAAAATAAAAAATCAATAAACTTTACGACATGGTATGACAAAAGAATAAGTGTATATAATATCTGGAACATATACTCTGAAGCATTACCTCCATTCATTTTAGTGAACTAGTAGCATGGTACCATTTGTTAACAAAAACAAGCTGAGCCTAGCAAAGCACTTGGAAGACAGGTAACTGAGCTGTAGTGTGAGGTTCCTGGATGAGCTGAGGCTCTCGGCTATTTGCATTTGAAAATGCTAAAATTTCACTTAGAACAAACATTATCTTCTCCGAAAGCGTAAATGGTAGCGCCTTATAAAGCTATTAGATGACAGAGGACACAGTGCTGAACCAAACGACTTTTCAACTTTTAAACTGTGTCGAAGCATTTGGATTTTAGAAGCCCTCAAAGTTGCACTGGCACCTCTGTCTTGTCCCATTCAAGTCAATGGGAAAGGAAGGGACATATGTCAAAGTCAGGCCCCTACAGTCTTAAGTGTAAGTCTGATGCCTTTCAAACCTGTGATGGTCTCTGGTCTCTGCCCTGCTGCGGCTCCACTGTGCTGGTCATGTGACTCACTCTGAGCAGTAGAGCAGGCTGCAATAGACACATATTATAAAACCTCAGAGGCACCACAAAAAACTCTAAAACTAAAACTGTGATAACTCAGAAAATGTACAAGATAAAAAAAACATGTAAATACAAGATAGAGAGATCAAAGTCTTGTGACTCATTTAAAATTTGAATGAAGTCCTGTGCTAAAACTATGTTGGCCCAGTCAAACCTCAAACAGGAGTGGGTTTTATTGATTTCTCCATTGGATTGAATGAGAGAAAATCCTGCTTGCTGTGTACAGACACAGTAAATATGGATCACAGACAGCCTTTACCCTCGAGATACTTATGACCTTAACTTCTTTACTGGTGTTCAAATACACAGCGCAATAAGAGGCACAGCAAGAGACAAAACCTGTACAGGTAAATTAATAAACAGCATACAGTGACAGAGAGAGAAAGACTTACAAAACCCGAGAGAGAGCGAGCAATCCAGTTGATGTGAGAGATGTGCTGCTCCTTGTGTTTCAACAACATAAGGACTAAATGACAAGGCTGTGTGTGTGTTGGCAGAAGTATTGATCTAACTGTCCTCTTATAATAAGTCATACATTTAAACACAGCTGACTGTTTTTAAATTTTTTGAAGACAAGTATGCAAGACATTTTGATCATTGTCTCTGCATATTGCAAAGCTTGCAATACAGCTTCTTTTACTCCAATTACAGTCCGACTGTATCCACATGATTTCTTTTTCTAATTGATTCTCATTGACGGACCACAAGAGTGTATATTTAATAAATTTACATGTTTTGACCGCTTCTGCAGTTTTCTTCAGAAGAGTCACGTAATGTTGTCATTCCATCTCCATGTTTGACTTTCTGTCGTGGACCTTCACTGCTAACTCTGTAACTCCTGCGTAAACAAACAACCCGGTGATGTTACAAGTTACAGAGGCGAAATATAACGATGCCTGTGCTTGGAAATACATAAGGAACATTGTTTTTTCTTTTTATTTGTGTACACTTTTAGTGAATGTCAGTTGATTGTTGAATAGAGGTAACTTTGATTTAGCACATAGATTAACTTAATTCACTGCCTGATTTCCACTTTAAAGCAGTGAGTGCAGTTATTTTCTGACCTGCCTGCATGAGACAAAGAAGGCTCATACTGCACTTGGGTGGCAGTGTGAACCGAGTGCAGGTGGACGGCTGTGTCAATTAATCAATGTCATGTGATTGTTGAGTAGAGGGGACTTTGTCTGGGGCGAGTTGGTGCCGGTTCCGACGTGCGCCGGGGTTCGAGGGCCCGTCCAACGCTGCTTGCAGCTTTAATTAGTTAAAAACACCTACTGTTCATTTTCAAATCAATCAATTGTAAGTAATACATTTGTAGAACTATGATAAACAAATGATTTCAGAAGTACAACAAGATGGTCAGTCATTTGTCCCAGTAATGGTTGCTTAAATTTTATTGAATTTTAAATCGGAGTGCTGGAACTGACACTGATGGAGAAAAGAATAAAATAGCACTCTTGGAATACTTCTTGATATAGTTTACATTCTAAGTCAACTCTGAATTGTGTGCAAATCTTTTCCTTTGATTCCACTGAATTAATTCTGTGCGCACAAAACAGCTTTGCATAGAGTTTGATATTTGATTGGTCCTTTTAACAAAAATGCTTTCAGGCACAAACTTTTTATATCTCCACACATCAGTGCTATTGACTAACCATAACATCCGTCTTTGGGTTTTAGACATAAATAAGTATTGGCCAAATATAAAGACACTACTTTCACAACTCAGTTATTTAATAAAATTAGTTTTCCTCATTTTTGGAAGATAACAGATTTAGATAAACATGTTTTCTGGTTCAGAACAGCGCTGTAGGAGCCTAAATGAATTTAGGTATTTTGTAGGTGTATATATTTAAATTGAAATATTGGTGTTTGTTATTGTTTATGATATTATTTAGGTTTTCTTTGTGATCACATTGACGAGGGTAGTAGGTCATATGGATATGGGCGGGTACATGTTCATATAACCACCTGCTCACCTGTGTAGCCAGATTGAGAGAGAGGGTGAGCAGGGTCGCCATATTTTTTGTTGACAGCTATTTTCTTTGATCATTGTGTTCACTTTATGAGTTTATGCACGGTATCACAAGTTGATTATTCTTTTCGTTAAGAAAAGTTTAACGTTACTTTGTCTATCAGTGTTTTTGTTCGATTAGCGCGTCAGACAAGGGAAAGGCCTGGCGTCAGCCTCTCAGCAACTCTTTGTTGGGTGAAGTTGCTACAAGCGCTAAGTAAAAAAAACATAAATGGATGCATATCTTACTCCCTTGAGGGTATTGTCAGTGGTGCTAAGACAGATAACTCACAGGGGTGACTGTAGCTCAAGAGGTAAAGCATTGTCAAAGCATGTATAATACTCCATGACAAAGAGTGACCATGATTAAGAAAATATACATTGAAATTCATTTTTGGTTAGATTAAAAACTTATAAATTTGTTTTGTTAAGTAAGTATGGGAGGTCCCTGTTTAAGCCCGTGGTGGTCGTATCTAGTTGTCTTTTTCTTTCAGCTAACAAGTCCCGTACTACTATCAAGAGCCCTGAAATACTCTGATATGATTTCTAATTTCTAATTGATCTAATTTATGGCTTGTTGATGCGCTGAATTGTCATAAAATCTTTGCAGGGAATTCCTGTATGATTTATTTGGCATTGAGACCAGTCCTGGTAATATTTGTTGTTAAATTTTTTTCACTGAAGGGCAATTGAGGGGCAGAGTGAATGATCTAGAAATTTATAACTGATGCAATGTTGAATGTTGAAGCCAACTCTAAGTTATTGGGATGACTTTAACATTCTGTACTGTAGCTGAATACTTTTTTAACATTTGTGTGTTGATATCAATATTATGGCTTCTACCTTATCCTGTACTTCTATTAACAAACAAAAGAGGATGAAGTCAAAGGGTCTCCATGTGTTTTTGTCCTACGGTACTGCAAAGCAAACTTACTAAAGCAAGTAGCAAGAGCAAGTCATGGTCAGCAAATGGCAGCAATGAGCTGCTGCAGGCAGCTGCTACACACTGATGTTACCTTTAACATTAAAACTACATATCTTAGTCACCGAGGTCTTTATCTGGTCAACACGTTTTCCAGTAGACAAGCTAATAACTCTGGATAAAAAAGCTACCTGTCCAAAGTCTGCCATCGGTGCTGGTTTTAAAATCATTCTTACATAAGCAAAATTTTGTAGAAACTGATATTTTCTGCAAAATTGACAATCTCAGTTTCTGATCGACATGCCAATGTCACAGATAAAAATCCCAGGTCTCTCCAACAAAACTGTTGTTTTAATACACATGCTAACTAAAACTCCACATCACAAGCATATAAATGCCATAAGGGGATCTTAAAAATGGCATTTAAAGTTTGCTGAGCATTAGGCACTAATCAAAACTGCTGCATGCTAAGCTAACTTAACCTGAAACAGGTGTGTATGAGTATGCTGCTAACACCTGGTGTTTGTACTTTTTTAACTGTCTGCCCTGGCTGCAAAACAAGTTTCCTGTTCGGACAAGAAAGTTAGCTAAACAGAACTAAACCAATAACGTTCACTGGATAAAACTGTCAGAATGGGCTGACAGGTCCAAAGCCTATGATCAAAAGCAGTCAATCAAAAGCATATGATCAAATGCAATCAAGTCAACAAAAAACAACTCTAAGAACACAGTCATACATCAAGAAAATGCATCAACACAGGACACGTAACTACATAACCTCGCAGCTAAATCATAGCAAGAAGTTTCACTCAGTCATTCTCCTTTGCCCTTCATTTCCTCTGCCAACATCCTCCTCTTTATCTTCACGTCTATCATGATGTCACCATTGATGAAGAGCTAGTCTGACTCTGACATTAGTCTAATCCTAGCCCCTTGCTTGGTCCCTCTCTTTTTCTTTCTCTGTTCATGTCTTTTCCTGTAACTTCCCCTCTGTCATAATGTCTACTGGGGCTGCTAAATCTGTTTGCTTTCCAGGACATGCCAGCTTCAGTTCTGTATCTAATTCAGCCCTGCTCACCACCAGCATTCTCCATTCAATTTAGAGATAGGAGAAATTTGAGTAGTTACGTTTTTGTCCTGTGTATGTCTAGCATAAAGGAACTATAACTGAGGTTTTACTGTGCAACTGTATAAGTTAAAATGACAATAAGTGACATTTGATGGCCAAAATCTTCACAGGGTACCTTTGAGTTGTAATATTGAGACACATAGTGGTGTAGTTATAAAACCTCTTGTTGGCAAGTATTTGAATATAGGGATCATGTCTGAATAGGCAGCCTAAAGGTGCACCACATGCAAGATTCTCATGTTTGTACACCATTTTAACTATTTTACATTTATCCATTCCTCTACACCCCTTCAGTCCTTGTTCTCTAATTCTTTGGAATATACTTTTAATATGCTATGCTTGCCCTACAGTGAATAAAATGGATTCGGACTATTACATGTATAAAGCACTTTTGTGTTGTACATGCAGTAATAATGGGGAGTGAAGGATCTGCATGATACTCTAAGTTGATAACTTACATCTTTGTATTTTCTGTTTCCAGGTTTTTACAATGTCTTTGGCTCTAGTTACAAAACCTTGATTACATCTTTCAAACCCTAGAACTACAGAACTCACAACTAATGATCAAAATGCACTAATTTTTCAAAACGCTAACACTTTTACTAATTACCTGGACACAGTACACATAAACCAAAGATCATGTGGTCATTGAACTAAAGTCACCAGTTTAAATTGACACAACTTAACATTAAAGTATACCATTTCAAAATGCAATTAAAACATTTAATTTGAAATAACTGTGTATACATTTAATTACAATGATCTAATTCTCACTTATATATTGATTGATATGGCATTGAGCTTTTAAATAATACTGTCTTAGGAATTTAAAATATGTGTGTGTGTTTGTGTATGTGTGTATTTTCAATTCAAGTATTAATTGTTGTGGTTGTGATTTGTGTTTTGTAATTTCTTTGTTGCTAATCCCTGTTTTCTTCCTCCCCTTCTCAGCCAGAGCTGTCCAGAGGTGCAGGGCTGATCCACCCGGGAGCAAGGCTCACCTGCACGCAATCTACAATCAACCGGCTTCTTAAACTAGCTCCACACTTTCTCCTGTGCCAAACGATTTCATCTCATGACTATCTTACGGGTGTCATTACTCTCCAGTGAATCTCCCTGTCTCTTGTTTTCGTGTACCCACATTGATGGTGATTTTTCTTTGTGCATTAGTTTCTAGTGAGCTTATTCTCCTGGACAATTTCAGTTCTTATATTAGAGTTTTCGTCGTGGTGATTTTGTGTTTGTGCTTTTGTTACTTCCCCGGCAAGGTGGTTTTTTGTTATTTTTGTGTTCAAATAAATTTTTTCCTTCTCAGACGATTCTGCACTTGGGTCCTGGCTCCTTTGTGCTTATTACAATTAATAATGTTAAAATTAATACTATAATTTTTAACCTTAGTCCAGTGTGTTCCATTGTATCCATTATGACTTAATAAAATAACTTTAAATTACAGACAATAAAATCAAAGCACTTGTTAAGAGCAAATTTGTCATGCTTTGTAAATTATTTATTTTTTGGGCTTTTTATCATATAACCATATAATACAATTGTTTTCAACAATCTGAAGTATAAAATAGCAACAACATATATATATATGTTAATTATAGTTAAAGGTGATAAGTTAGGCATCAGATACAAAAATAACATTCTGTGTCATGTTTCTAAATATAGTGTGTCTCACCAGTGTCCCAAAAATGTTATCATAGCAATCATTTCAAGTTAGGAGGTACACAACAAAATGAAATAAATAAAACCAGTTGGTAGTGTTTACCTACAGTCACCAAAAGGTACCGCTCACCAAATATAGAAAACAAGAAATGGAATGTTACAGCTTCAGCAGTATGACTAGTGTGTACAGTAGATGCATCCAAAAAGTGTTTTCCTGAAGTGGTATTGTCTGCAGCAAGAAAAAATCAAATGCAGTTTCACAGAAACTAAAAGAAGGATTGATTCTAGTGTTTGACAGTGGAATATTGAACAAGATTTGCCCTCCCGCTCTCCCCACAGTCGACAGTTCATTTAAGTTGTACCGCATGTTCCTAGAGTAATGTGTGTGAAGACACTCTATACATCCTGTAGTGGCAATCCTTCTTTTCCACTTTTTAGAGCTTTCTTTCGGCGCTTACAGCAGACCACTGTGATCGCTATGATAAGGCCAATCAGCAGCAGGATGAGGAAGATGGCAGCAGCGATCACACCCACTGAATACACTGAAACAAAAGACATAACCGGAAAAGATCTTTTTGCAGTTTTTTGATAATTTGAAGATAACACAGTTGCAGTGAAAACAGACAAAAAATAGAGAATAAAATAGAAAAGCAAAAGTCCTGATCCTTACTGTCTGCCTCTTTGGGCTGCAATGTGCACATGCCACAACACATAGGTCTTGCACAGAATGAGCATCATTCTAAAGACTTTGCTATTCCTTAAGTTCTATTCCATGAATACATTAAGTTTGTCCCGAGGATAGTGCTAAA
Source organism: Acanthurus tennentii (assembly GCA_029783805.1). NCBI lineage: Eukaryota > Metazoa > Chordata > Actinopteri > Acanthuriformes > Acanthuridae > Acanthurus > Acanthurus tennentii. The sequence continues at coordinate 20,447,333 of JAPZDZ010000013.1, read as the reverse complement.
GGTAAGGCATAGTATCACAAAGTAAAATATCAGGTTATTCTATATTCTTCCTACAACCAGCAATTTTAAAAATAAGACCAAAACCAACATACCAACACGGGAGGTTAATGTGTCTGTGTGTCAGCGTTTCTTCTCTCCTCGAGTACATTAACTACAAATATACAATTGCTTATTGTTTTAAAACAAGTGTGCTAATAAACTCCTAAAAATTAGGATGTGTCCAACAGCTTAAGACCTTTGACATAAAAAATACAAGAATTTCTTGTCAGACCATTTTAGAAAAGACTGCTGTTACAGCAATGTATCAATAACAAAAGAAAAAGCCTAATAGATTTTAAAATTTCAGCAACATCTGTGATTTGTGATATAAATTGTCAATTTGGCCTTCATCAAGGTCATCATGAAAGACATGTAAAATAACATTTGACTAGGGATAATATTAAGACCTTTTTGATTTGAAAAACTTGTAAAAGATAAAAGCGGAGAAAGACAACCAATCATAAAAAATCAACATACATATACCAGTCGATTGATTACACATGTCTAGATTGGAAAGTAGTCATGTGGCTTTGTGCCAGAGGGGCTACAGGACTGTTCAGTAATTGTCGATGAGGATACTGTATTTTGTCTGTAAGCTTTAGTATAGCAACTAATGGGTGGTGCTTATTTCTGTGTGGAATAGCCTTTAAATCAAAATGTATCAATTTTATACAGCATAACTAAAAATAATTGTTTAGAGTGGGAGAACTCACAAGATATATCATATAAACTTTACTTTATGACTTAACCCCACTTAACCTTAATCACTAAAATACATCACAAAAAATTACAAAAAAGACTTAAAAGAACATAAATCAAGATGTTAATGAACCATTATAAAAACTAATTAATCAAGAGGTCCTCATTCATACCTCCTAGAAATAAGCTTAAAAATGCAAAATACTAAATATTTCTCTATTTTTCCTGTAGAAATTAACATTACCATCTCTCTGACCTGGCTTGATCACATTCATGCCCATGTAAAACAGTAATTAATTGTGAAGTAGCTTTCTATTGAAATATCTTTACAACTAAGGTAAAATATAAAATATAAAACATAATTACAATATAGTATAAACAAAGAGTGATTTGGATTATTTTAGGTGGGCCTTCTTTGATGTTGCTAAAATAAATTTTTGCAGCTGTCTCTGTGCATTACAGTAAATTGCTCTGCCTTGGCGTCTGTGCTACTCCCTGTGCATTCATCTTACAAAGAAGGGGTTAGAAACTCATTTAAGCCAGTTTTTGTTTTCATTTTACAAACAAAGCTATTGAATGTTCAAAAAGTAATAGAAACACAAAGGTTTAACCAGAGATTATAGAGTAAGGAAACACACCACTCAATTCATTTGTAACAGGACTCTATAGGGGGAAATTTGTAAGGCTACTGATGGTGATTGGTGGTCAACTAATGGCCTGAAAATGAAGTGTGTATGATCCTTTTGGAGCCACAGTTAACAGTAATGATTTAGCATCACGGCATGTAGATTAACAAAAGCAGTCTCACATATATGTTGATGATGGCGCACATTCTCTCTCAACATCTGGATTTAACCATAAAGACGTTTGTGTTGTAAAATTGCGCACATGCTCAAAGGGAGGACGTGACTGAATTATTTCCCTACCCCCATTTTTCTGCTTGCAGCCTCTTTAAGAATCAGGACACCTTACCTTCAAAGATAGACTTGCTGTCGTCGTTGGAGCACTGGGTCTGGCTCAGCTCTCCTAGCTGCTTGTTAATACTGCGACTGGGGATGTAGGCCTGGATGTTGAAGCAGTAGCTCTCCCCTTGGTCTAGATCAGTCAGTTCAATGACGCTGGCCTTAGAGTTGTACACTTTCTGCAGTCAACATAGGACAGAAATGTCTAGTTCGTATCATCTTAATAGTGAGTGTGAGGCTGCTATACTGATATCTGCAGTTACTTACCTTGCCAGTGCTCTTATTTTTTCGATAGATTACTTTATACTGCAACTCATCAGAGAAGATTTCCCTGATGTTCAGCTGGTTGCCGTTTTTAAACAGAGCAGTCAATGGGTCCATCACATACAGGGTGGTCTTCTTTTTATCTTCACTTACCTCAAGCCTAAAGTCAGGTTTGCCTATATCAGCTGTAAAAAGAAGGGACAGGGGGATTATAAGCTATTGAATAAGAGATGAGAGTTTATCGCTGCATGTGTCCCTGAAGCACTGTTCTTATGTAACAGCAGTCTGATGATGTTCACGGGAAAAGAAATTAAGTTTGTCTCTCTTTATACTTCACTAATTCAAAATATAATTTCAGTGTTTATTATAATTATTATTATTATCGCAGTTGTTGTTAATATTATTGTTATTTGTGATAATAGTTCATATTCTTTGCATACACAAAAATGCAACTCAAAGTGTTTTACAACAGAGAAAGAACATTAACAGCAGAGATATATGTGTTATCAGCTCTGCTGTGAGAAATATTGCACTCTCCCTGAAGAATGCCGACAATCAGGTCATTTAGAAAGAAAAGTGTCCTGACGTCATTCCTGCATAATAACTCTAGGGCAGTTCCCATGCATTTGGAGAATGTGCCGGGCTCCAGTAAGTGACTGGGGCTCCAATAAGAGCCAAGAAAAAGTCCTGTCTGTCGAATGGGCACCGAAAGTTCATTCGTTACAATCTGTGGAAGTGACAAATGGAAAAGGCTGAGGCAACAGCAGTTTGCCTGTATGAGTATGAAAATGTTTATTTTCAACATTAGTTTAATGCTGGTGTAAAAATGTACACAATTATGCACTGATGAATGGTAAGTGGGGTGTGTACAGATAAGCAGAGAGAGTGGATGGCCTGTCATGCTCATATGAGACAAAACAACTTTAATATTTGTAAAAGGTGAGAAATGAGATGAAAGGCTCGGTAGTTGACACACTGGCTATGTGCTCTGTAAAGGAAACATGTAGGGAGGACGTGCTTCAACAGTTGCCTAATGTTCAGAGGAGAGATGTGGAAGATAGTTGACAGGAATATAAACTTAACTGATACTTGAGTGGCTCTGAAAAGAGCTGTTGTGTCCGGCGTGCCCTGGAAAAAGGGCACATGTACCCTGTATACTACCTTTGTTGCAGCCATTTACAAGGGACCTCAACAGTTGGGTTTGACCAAGTGCTGGCCGGTTGTCTGATTTTCAAAGAGAGGCAGCATGAAGTGGACTGAGTGGCAGCAGCCGGTGGTGGCAAATGGCATAGGAAGAGGTTGCCGTGCACTCACCTTCTCTTCCCCCTCAGACGCTTGCTATGGGTAGTTGACAGCGTCTTGAAGGAATGACTCAAAGAGCCTGGCTGATGGGGCCAACCAGTGACGCTTTACTGAATTTGTTCAGGAAGTTGACATGTGGAGCAAAATACTGCGCTGCAGCACAGTCACTGGATGAGTCGCTAGCTCATTGGGGCAGAGCCCCAGGCTGAGCAGAAATGAAGACGACTGAAGAAGTGAGTAGTGAAACTTTGTTACGGCTGCTGCTGTCTAAGCTGCACACTTGTGAATCCAGCCCGAGAGGCAAGCAGTGACCTGGTCACAAGAGGAGGGTGGCGTCAGTTATCTCACGCCAAATATGGTGGCCTTTGGCAGTAAAATAGCACCCAAACCAGCAGAGGATTGGAGGGGAAGCTGTGTGTCCCTTGGCTCTGGTAAACGGACCATAATGAGCCACTGCGCTTTCAATTTGCTCTGTCGCCACCTTGAAGAGGTGGAAAGTGCAGCCAGAGAGAGGTGCCTGGCAGTAAAAGTTTCCCATCATGGCCATGGATAGGCGCAGGAGGCTCTAGAGGCATAAGCACCTCTCTATTGCTAGTGGTTTTCTGAATAATCTTCAGCAGGTCGTAGAAGAGAGCACCACAAGGGAGCAGGCTAGTGGCTGACAAAGTAAGAGGAGTCAGCACAGGCCATGCCTTTTTTTCACTGCCAAACTCCAAGGACCCTATCTTACACTTGCACCCAGCGCAAGCGCAGGGCACATGGCACAGGGGTTTTAATTTATTCAGGGGAGGATACAGCTCAACCTTTGCTGTCTTGTTCCAGGAGCAGCAGAGATATCCTGCCATTTCCCGCCCAATGCGCCACTGGCACACAGCAGATAGTCCTATCAGCTGTGTATAATCACCTCATCAATTCATGGGTGAAATGCAATAACCAATCAGAGAATCTGCTCTCATTACCTTTAAAGACTGGTTGCGCCGTGCGCTAGTGGCGCAGGCGGCATTGCTATCTTACACCCGGCGCAAATGTAAACAGATGGCTGAACTACAAGGATTTATTTATTTAGTTATTGAATTGGACAGGGACAAAGCACAATAAATGTATTGTGTCAGACAGCTCTGAGCTAATTTTCACCTTCAGTCAAGTTGTTTACAAAGCAAACATCTCCATATTTTGTCATATCCTTTTCTACCATTCATTTTCGCCTGCACAGGCAAATACGCGCACATATGCAGGCACACACACACCCCTAAAAATTAAATTAATTTTGAGGATGGAATACATATAGTAATTCATGGTTGAATTACTGTTTTTCTATCAGCCACTTTTGATATAAGACAGAAGATTCACCAGTAAGGAAACAGATCTCTTGGCTCAGGGTGCATGTTATAGATAATTTAAACTTTGTTTTCCTGGATCCAGTAACTACACTGACACAAACACAGTGTCAGTGACTGATCTCTTTATGACGATCTGACAGCCATGATCGCGTCCCATCCAATCCATTGAGATTATTTGGAATTATGATTACAATAATTCCTAATTTATAACTAACGTGAAAACCTCACTTTAATGAAAGGTGTGTGTGCGTCATGGCCAAACACAATGCGCAGTTGACTCCAGTGCAGCAGGTACAAGATAGCAAATGCACCACGCCTTCATTCTGCCTTCATCATCAGACCTCCCGCCCCTCTGCACACAGACTCTGCACAAGTGGATTTGCTATCGTATGCTAGTGGAAGAAATGACACTTGTGCCATGCTTTGCAACGTGACCCCTGCTCCTGTGGTTTAGACATCAAAGATTTTCTGGAGGCTTTAGGCCAGCTGCCATTATCCACATCCTCCTGCTAAACTTATCCACTCTCCACTTCTTCTCCTCCACGGGCAGAGAAGCATGGCAGGGGCATCCTGGGGAATCAGCGCGGGTCTGGTGCAAAGGGGTGCAGGTCTCACTGGGAGAGTGAAGGTTGTCATCCATAATGTAGCCAGCTTGGCAGAAAGGGCATAAATGGATGCTGCTGGCGGAAAACTCTTAAAAAGATAACATCTTATTTGCTCTATAGACTGCTTATGCAAATGCTGAAGAAAAAGAGGGAGCAGATACCAGGTGCCTAAGTAATTTCAAAGGCTCTGGGGCACCAGATTGGCTCTTTACTAACTCCCTCTTGGACATCTCTTATAGACTTCTTTTTATCATCTTAGAAACATTTCCAAAGCTAGGTCATTCCTGTCACTATCAGATTCTGAAAAGTTGGTTCATGCATTTATTTTCAGTAGATTGGACTATTGTAATGCGCTTTTTGCTGGAGTTACAAAACAGGCACTAAATAAACTCCAGCTTATTCAGAATGCTGCAACCAGAGTTTTAATGAGAACCAAGAGGTGTGAACACATCAGTCCAATTCTAACTTTTTTGCTCCCAGTAAAGCAAAGAGTTGATTTTTGAGTTTAACTTGTTTTGAAAGCCTTGAAAGGTGAGGCTCCTTCCTACATCTCTGACATGCTCACTGAGCACACACAGGGCAGACCCCAGAGATCCTCATGTAAAAGTGTCCTCAGTATCCCATTAATTAATTCAAAATCACCTCAGGGTGCTTTTAGTCGTTATGGTCAGACTCTTCGGAATTCTCTGCTGCATGAGCTTAGGTCTGCTACAATAGTATCTTCTTTTAAATGCAGACTAGAAACATCTTTTTTCACAAACTTTTAAGTAGGTATGAGTATTTGATTAAACATCTGTGTCTTCATTGTAGCATAAGTATTATTATTATTTCTATTTTTGTCATTATTCTTAATCCTTCTAGCAGCGATAATAATAATAACAACTTTTTTTAAATTAATTTTTTTAACATGCAGATGGCTATATTATTTTTTTTACTATTATTGTTGTTGCTATTGTCATTGTTTTTGTCTGTTCTTCTGTTTACTGTTGTTGTTATTACTATTGTTGTTATTGTGAACTAACAAGTGAGTTCTATGGTGATATGAAGCATCACTTTTGCTGGCTCTGTTTCTACCATTTTGATTTTTTTTTTTTTTTTTTTGCTGTTTCTGTGCATCTCTGTCTCCCACCAATCTCGGTCTTGTTCTCTTTTTCCTGTCTTGCCCTCTCTCCGCCCCCTCCCTTCTCTCTCCCTCCCCTTCCTCTCACTTTTTTGGTCTTGCCCCCCCCTTGCTCTCCCTCCCCTCCTTTTCTCTATCTCTCTCTGTGTCTCTCTCGACCCGACTGGCCCTGTCATTTTCCTGTCCTACTTTTAACATCCTATCTTCAATAAAACATACTTGAAAAAAAAGCCTCATTACACAGTAAAGCTTTGTAAACACAATTACAGTGAAGGATTTATGCTTCCATGCAGGGTCAACAGCAGTTTGTTCTAATATATATTTTAGGAAATATACAGTGCTTAACAAATTTATTACACCACCTGCCCCTAATTTGTTAGGCACTGTATATCAGAAATCAGGCTATAATGTGACTTAATGATATTCCTCACAATAACTGTGTTTACATTCTTTCAGTCCATTTTATTACTGAATGTAAAACTACTGTTGTGAAGACAAAGGCAGCCATTTCAGTCCTGGTTGACCGTAGAGCCCCTCAGTTCAATGAGTACAAGCTGCCTCACTCAAGTCCAAGACATATTCTGACTGCAAGACCAACAGACTTAAAAACTTTTTTGTCCCTGCTACCACTAGCTTTTTGCATGTATGTAATTCAGTATTATGTTATTCATTGTCTTTGTTGTGTATTTTTTTTTGAGAGCAGGTTGCTATTTGTTGTTAATTGTATTTATTTACTGCTAGTTGTGCCAAAAAAAAGCCCCTTATAGTGAAAATGTGTTTGTTAAACCTTTATAACAGCAGATTACTTAATCTTACTTTAACCAAGAAACTTGTAGGAGAAAACAAAAACATCACAGGCTGACCAAAAACTGTTCTTGGAGTCTCAATGTGGTTTTTCTATAGCTACACAATAACCACCCTATACAGAACTCAATAATGCTTTTAAATACAGTAGGTCAAAGATGAAGCAGAGAGTGAGTCTGTAAAATGTGATGGAATGTTTACAACAGACAGTTTATGAATTCATTTTGGTGTTGATAATTCAACCTAAATAAATTTTGAATTATCAAACCCATGTTTCTTGATGAAGCCAAAACAGAGCGAGTCACACATGGATTCACTTTTGTTATCTTTGCCATTCATTAGCCATACTAATAAAGGCATTTTTAATTTCTTGTCATCAAGAGTGCCTTGGTTACTCTCTTTTTTGGCTTCATACTCTATCAGCCTTCATCAAAGAGCACCATGTAAGATTTTTTTGATACACTTATGAAAGATAAATTTCCAAAAGACGTGCACCTTTTTTGCCTCCGTGTTTCTTGATATTTTAGACTTCCTTTCAGTGATGTTATCCTGTTCCCAAAGCTCTGCAATTAACTTGGTGAGTCATTTATTATAAAGATATTTCCCAAAACTATTGTAATAAGAACTAAATTATAAGTCACTGTAACAATCTTTTTTAAAATGTAAAAATTGTAAAATGACTCTGTGTGCATGCATGTGTATGTGTTCCACTAAGGACCTGAATATGAAACAACTTTTGTAGTAAACTGACTGTGTTGCACAGGTGAAAAGGTGTTTTCAGCACATTATGCTGAGTTAAAGTTAATACATTGTAGCAGAAGAACTTACTGTCTTTGTAAGGACAGAATCTTGGTGAACTGGTGTAGGGGAACTCAATGAGATCAGAGGTGGCCCCAAGTGGGGGTCCAGACAGGACATCAGCCGTGTAGTAGGCATGTAGGTTAGTCAGAGAACTGGACAAATCACAAACTGTCATCAAGGAACGGATGCAGTGAGGGTCTCTCTGTTTGTCACCACCAACTCTGCAATAGTTTGATGAATAAAAATATGCATTATATGTAGACACGAGTAATGAGTTAAAAAAGTTGTAGGTACCAGATTATAATTAAAATAAACAGACACTAGAAAATCTGTTACAAAACAATTCTATGTATATGTTAAACAAAATTTATAACATTCTGTATGCATAGCTGCAAGACTGCAATAAAGTCAAACTTTAAAAAGATTATTAAGTGTGAATATATTTTGTGGAACAGTAGTATGTTTTTTTGGCTTTTGTAAAATTAATTGTTGGATGATTAAATTTTAATCTCTTTCTTTTTTCTTATTAAATCTTAAAGGTCTGTGTAACCCTCTCTGTTTAAAGATATCTTGCCTAAGATCAGTGTTCCAGTAAAAGTTGTTATTGGAGGAGTAATGGATTCTTATCAAGCTCTGCTGCCATTAGTTTTTCCTTCAAGATTACTCAGTGAGAATGTCAGAGGGTGCTTCAGTCAACACACCTGAATTTGTCTGAGGGATAAATCAGTTAACTGCATGAATAAGCTAGGAATTCAATGCAGTCTCTTAAAAAAGTTAACGTGCGAAAGTTTGGATGCAGGTACTTACACGGAGAACTCCACTGTGTAGGAGTAATCAGAAGATGGTTTGGGCTCCCAGGTCAAAATAGTTTTAAAGTTGGTGGATTTCCAAGTGACATTCTGTGCTCGAGGATAGGAGCCTACAAAATGAGAGAGGTTATACTAAAATACCATTCTAACACCTTTTAAAAAATGGTAGCTCTGTGATCTTGAAGGTTGTTTAATAATTAAAGTCATATACAGTCAGCATGAGAAATCAATGAACACCCCAGTCATTATGACAGTGAAAAATGCATGAAAGTTATTTTATAATTTAGAGATACACTGAATAACAGTTCAAGAACTTTACAAGGCATGTGCTGTAGGAGACCCTTCACTTTCTAACACTTAACTACATTTGTAATGTGATGCAGCTCTGTAATGGGTGTGTTTCTTTTTTTTTTTTAAAAAAAAAGATTACATTAACTTGTTAAAGGAAAATATATGAGTGCAAAGTATTACTAAACCAGAGTCAATAAAACCAAAGTGTTCACACTGAACATTTTTCAGGCTAAGGAGACGAGATGATCAAGTGCTCAGTGAAACAAGTTGCTCTTATCAGTGTAAATAAAAGAACCTTGGTCACATATTTTTATGGACTGATTGTTCAGTTGTGTTTGTTGTTACATGAGTAAAAAGCTTTTTCGATAACAGTACTCTAGGTCTTGTCCCTGTTTCCAAGTTTTCTCAGTGCGGAGAACTTGGAGGCCCTGCCCTGCTGTAATTTGCCTAAATCGCTCTGGCACATTCTGCTGCAATATTTGTGGTGGATCCAGAGATTTTTCACATGTGATAAAGCACAAACTGGGAATTAAGGAGTAGGACTTTTGAAAATCAGGGTGTATGACAATATTAGTGACCGCGATCGTACTACAGGGGGATTAGCTTTAGACCAAACTTCTATAGTTGCGAAAGTGGTAGCAAAACAGGAATGTATTTTGATATTGTTTACTAGACACCTTGACTTTAAAAGTGTTACAGTTAATCTTAACTTGACTTGCCACGGGAAAGCCATTGCAAAATGTCATAAAATAATGTTCATTTGTGCTGAAACTTTCCTTTCGACAAAATGACCTTGATCCAAGGTGTAGTGCCCAGCAATACCACTTGACACCTTCTAAATCCTTGACAAAACCTTATAGCATGAGAAGTAGGCCTACTTGAAGCTAAGAAAAAATAAGAAATGCTTTTTGTGACTTGACGCACCCAACTCCAGAAAAACTTTTGTGAAATTATACTCATAAGCATATATAGTTTATAAACTCCAGTATATACATGTTTATGAATATAGCTATTCTTTTTACAACATAATAACTACATAAAATTAAACACCAAGCCCGCTTTTAGTTTCATAACATATCATCCCGTTTTGCATTATACCTGTTGTGTTTTTTTTTAATGACAGCTAGCTGCTGATGCGTAAAGTAAAATGACAAAAGTTTCAAAATTGCTTTCAATTTCTTGCCAAAGTTATACAGAGATAGGACGTTAATAGAACAACCTCGCGAGTTGCTTGGACTCACCTGAGACCAACTGTGCAGAGAGAAAGTAAAAAATAAAAAGAGCTGATGGTAGACTTAATGTGACCATGTCGCGTAAAATTCCTCTTGATAATGTTGTCCAAGTAAAAAGTCAGATCTAACAAAATCAGTTCGGTCCTAAATAGAGGTGTTGTCAGCGCACTACTGTGTATAGTCTATGAGTCTTTCCGTCTTGCTGTAGTCTGACCGCAGTCACTAGTTATAGCATTGTAACTGTGGAGATTGGGCCAAATAAGGAGCGTCCGGCTGTGACGTCAGCAGTCTGGGATAGCCATTATACGCTCTACTACAGTGCATGCTTGTTCCGCTGAGGTCATTGAGCGGATGCAGAACGGTTTTCTCCTGGATTACAACCATTTCTCTTTACACTCGAAATCGAAACATTCGGCAAACAGGCGTACAGTTGACTTTTAGTCGCAAACACAAGACTTCTTCATTAGCCCCCGCAAATGGTCTTATATTTACTACAATAACATTTGTAGCGTAGGCTTTTTCCAAAGGTATCAGAACAGTTTCAAATAATGACAATTGTTGGGCGCCAGACACGGAAAAATTATTCTAACCTGTCAAAATAAATAAATCAAATGTCCATTAATTAAGCTTAATGATCAGGAACCCAGCTAGTCTTTGCCTTCTGTGAAGTGAGGAAGTGTGCATGTGAGTGTGTGGTGTGTGCAGCGGGTAAAGAGTCCACAAGTCTTTTTTCAAGTTGAGTTCTGATTTGTGATTTATGTATGAAAGAATGTGTAAATGAGGGTTTCTAGATAGATTGTTCAGTTCAGGAGCCTGGCTTAGTGTGACTGAATGTGATAGGAGCTTTAATGTCCAAGGAGCAGAGAAAACAGAGGGTAAGGGAAGGTTAGGAGATAGCGAATGGAGGACACCAGGAGAGTCTAGGAAAGGACACCAGACCTTAGCTTTTGAAGAATTTCTGTTAGGAGATGAGGGACAGAGCAACCACTGCAAGCAGGTCCAAAAGAACCTCAGATCTCAACCCACTTCAAGAAACTTCATTTCTTCACAGCTGATCAGTTGTCTCTCCTCGAATTATCTCCTTCATTTTCCACCTTAGTCACTTGGTGTCTTTTCACTTAATTATCTTTCTTTTTTCCTGTTGGTGTCAATACCATATTTAATAATTGGATTTTAGTTCTGATCATCTCCTCCAGTGTCACTCTCACTCCTCACACTGAGTTTCCATGTGCTCTGCCCTTTGTTCACTCCAGCTCACAGGTGTGTCCTAATTTATCACCCCCCCCCCCACACACACACACACACACACACTTCTGCTCAGGTAGACAGAGTGATTTGGTGTTTCCTCTCCTTTCTGCCACACATTGCACACTATTGTGTTCCAATATCGGATTTACAGTATTAGGTCTAGCCTATAGCCTACCCATCATCCTTTCCCCCCCTTTGATTCATTATCAACTATGTCAAAATATACTGACAACAAACCTTTAAAGTTACCAAAGTCTTTGAATTCTACTATTTCTAAACTTTCTTTTTCATACCAATAAAATGTTTATTATAGGTGAATTATAATAAAATCATCATAAATCATATTAAATTTGTTATCCGGAAATCCATATAGGACCATGAAACAACAGCCTAACCAAGATTAATAAGGAATAACATTTAAAAATAAGAGGAAGATTTTGATAGGCTTGGGCCTACTAAAAAAATGCAAACTGCAAGTGTTTCGGTTCTTTTTCTCACGAATTATGATCTTTTTTCCCTTCAACTTCCTTTGCAGAATTACTTTAAATAATGTATGCAAGCTCCCAGACAGAATTATGAAACCAGGTCTACATATTAAAGAAATACTCATTAAACAAAAAAAGCTAAATTACTCCAAATTAATTCTAGATTCATCAGTAATTTAGTTCAAGCTGCTGAATTTATAATTAATATATTACCAAGGTCACTTGAAGCTTACTTCTTCCTGACCTCTCACTGTCTTTTGAACTTCCTTGCACCATCAATCAGGTTCTCATAATTTGTAGTGCAATAGTTATCAGTTTGCCTCACTGCAACCCCAGGCAATGAGGAATTCACTCAGAGGTGTAAAAGATGTGATGTTAAGATGGATTTTACAGTTTTCTTTTTTTTTTTTTTTTTTTGCTTGAATTTAGACATATAAGCATGAAATGGCTGTTTCGGTGTAATTTAAAAACCCCAACTCCCAACAGCTTCATGAGATTAATTCCAAAGGAAACTAACTAACTATATTTCTATCTATCTATCTATCTATCTATCTATCTATCTATCTATCTATCTATCTATCTATCTATCTATCTATCTAT
>JAPZDZ010000013.1:20417225-20432654 GCA_029783805.1 Acanthurus tennentii | reverse complement strand
TTTTTTCAGTTTTCATCTTAATTACTCCTGTAGCATGTATCTTGTCATCACTTGTGTGTGTGTGTGTGTGTGTGTGTGTGTGTGTGTGTGTGTGTGTGTTTGTCTGTAAAAAACATAACCAAACTGCAACTATAACTCAAATATTTCATCTAAAAATAGCAAGTCTAAAAATAGGATAGCATTGAGTTTTGGTTTCACACCGGACCAAAGTCCTGTGTTTGAACCATTTTTCTACCATGACCTCCTCCTTTCAGGTCTTAATCTGGTTATGTTAATTGTGTAAATACCCGAATAGCTGCTGTGAAACTATTCCAGTGAAAAAACATGTGCATTCATTTATTCAGTGTCACATGGGCACACTGATGTTTGGACAACAGTGAAGCTCTACATAACAGGGACAGATATTCACATTATTTATATTTAACATCTTATTGTATTACATATTGAGCAGTTGTTGCTCTTTATTTTACTTTGTCTGTAGTTATACAGCAGAGCTCTTTTACTTTTTAGACCCTTAAATAAAAAAAGTCGTCAGCACTCATTAATGATGCACAGCAGCAGACAGAAACAGATGCATTTCAGCCCTGTTTTTCTTCAGTGTTACTGTGACATTGTAGGTGAAACCTTTTAGACTGTATACATTATCAGTGTGTATATATTGTATATATTATATATAAATTGTTAAGTATTCTTAATTACACTATTATCCATTTGTCCTCTTCTATTATGCTAGTAACTCTAAATAATTATAAAGAAGTCCTCAATTTGTACGAAAATATACCTGGTATACAGTAAATTTTACTGTACAACACAGCAACATCTACTCGTCTTACTCTGATGTATACTGTATTACTGGGCACAAACATTGTACAGTGCATCGTCTTTTTAACTGTAGTATTCTTATGTTAAAAATTATGGTCCTAACTTAGTCTGTATTCTATTTTTTAATTAAATTCTGAACTAGTCCTTTTAAGATTTTTCTTGTATTGATCTTTTGTTTTATGACCCGAGTCTCTATTTGTAATTTGTTTTTTTTTGTTATACTGTATGTGAAATGGCTGCTTTTACACTGCAATTTGAGTTTAGGAATACTTATGTATTTTCTCTATGCAGGTATTGGAATAAGATATATAAGCTTTGGATTCAAAGACTGCCTGATGATTGGCTCTTTTCATTTTTCGTTTGGCTGTTCACACTAAATATGATGGCAATATGAAACTCATAGAATATCACTTGACACTTAAGCCTTTCTCATGATAAACAAAGTCACCCTTTAAAATAGAGTCACCCATTATATCTGAGTATTACACTTTATGCAAAACTAGCCAGGTCATACATTTGATTACCTTTTTATTTCTATACATACCATTGAAAATTTTTTACCATCTACCATATTAATGCTTGTCACAATAAATAACCACCAGCTTCAATCTGTCTTTCCACTCTATAAAATGCAGAGTGAAATGACTAGTTGTTCTAATGTGCTAAGATGACGTAGCTCATAGCAATAAATGTAGCACCTTTGTACAATAGGACTAAATGTGGAAAACGTTTTTGAAAATAGTGTGCAGGAAGGCTTTCACAACTGAAGAAGTTTCTGCTTTATTTATAACATACCATTTTCTTTATGAACAATATAAAAGTGGACTGTTTTGCAACGAGAGTCATTGCAATAAAATACAGTTTAAGGATATCAAGAGAACAATAAGAAATATATGTCACGTGACAGACCAGGGGAGCCTTGTATTAAAACAGATTCAGTTTGGATTTGGTCATCTGAACTATATGAACAGCCATCATGCTCATCTTTATAAGATAAAAAGTCTAGTGATTAAAGCGTTAAAAAAAAGCAATACCTGTATCACAGTCTGTGGCTGGGTGTGCGAATAAAGACAAAACACAGGGAGGAGACAGGCACATAATCCAGTCTACTGTGAAAGACTAGACATAAAAATTCTATTTATATGGATCATCAACACGGTTTCAGTCCAGGAATACAAATAATGGAATGCTGCAGCTTCCCCTGACGCAACACCATTGATCCACAAAGTTGCCACTACTTCAGTGTTCCATCATTAAGATAAAAATAAAATGGTGGACATTAATAGAATGCTCTTAAGCTTCAAAAAACATTGTTTACCACTTTATCTCATGATTCTATAGTACTACTTCTTATAACCTTTAATGTTCAGATAAAAAGAGTCTAGGTGAAGAGAGAAAGCACTCAAGGAAACTTTTCATTTTATGCTTCAAGAGAAGAAAATTCCTAGGGAAGACAGCAAAGGATTTGCGTAGTTGATAAAATACCCTCTCAATACTGCTCTGTGGGTGGAGGTCTCCACTAATAGTCAATGCTCTGATCGTTATAATGGGAGCTGTAGTCATCATGGTAAGCTCCTCGGTACTCATCCTCCTGGAAGTCAGCCTGATAGTCACTGTCGCTGATCTCTGAACCATTGGTGCCTGTGCCCTGACTGCCATTAGTGTTGATTATTGGCTCTGTTGGGGGGGCACAGTATTTGGGGTCATAGACCTGGCGACCCAGACCATACACACTCATACCCGTCTGAGATGCCACTTTGTTGGTTCCCATCTGGAGGGAGATGGTGGAGTTGTCCAGCGGCTGCAACGCCACCTTCTGGTCAAAGATGTCCCTACGGGTACCAGGGGCTGGCATCCCTGCCTGCAGCAAACAACAACGCAGCAGAAATTTTATATCATGATGAATGTAGCACACATAGTATTGTCTTGTAAAAAGATTTTTTTTAAACATATTCTTGTACATGTCACATTATTCCACATCAAAACGAAACAAAAAGAAGTCTTAAAATTTAAGAAGGTCTATTTACACTGTAAATCATTATGGCAACATGATCAGCACTTAAAATCATAATATTTCTTCACTTTTCTCTATTCCCATTATCTACCAAAACAGTAAGGGCTTTATGTGTCTAGGTGCCAGATGCAAAAAGAAAGAACAATGTATATGCTTTCTTTCAGCAGACATAGTTTTAGAAATCCAAAAGGGTATATGTCAACAAGCATTATTTCCACTCTCACAACTATAGATAAATTGCACAAATCCCTTATCATCTGTTTGCGTACTTAATTTGTAAATTTTGCAATACTTTTGCCTGCTCCACTTTTCATTAGACCTGCCAATGAAAAGAATGACAGAAAAGAAAAAGTACATTACATTCGTACATTCGGCAGCATCAGAACAGTCGACCGTACATGCCATTACATGAATTAAAATAGATTTTAAAAAGGACTTTACTATTCTACTATATACTATTAAGCAGAAAAAATCATTACCAGGGAAATTAATGAAAAGTCAGTTATGTTGAAATTTATTTCTGTGCGTTTTAGCACATTAACTACATTACATGTAGTTTTCCTCGCGTCAAAGTTTGAACAAGCCTCGCACACAACTCAGAACAGCAATATTATTTTTGTGGAAATGTAGCTCAGCACACCAAGGTAACAAAACCTTAGTCTTTTGAGATCTCCCCCTTACCGATCATCTGGTGACATCACATTACAAGGCAGTTACTAGGACAGTGGTGAGAACTACGGCTAACAAAGCAACGCCCCTTTTCCTTTTTGAAAAGGAGACGCCTTCCTGGAAGTAGTGCCCTTCCCCTTTTCTCCTCTATAGGGAAACACGGAGAGAACTTTTTAAAACGTTGAAAATGGATGCCCAGAGCAAAGTTTTTCCGACAAGCGTGGGTGAGAAATATCAACGAATAACTCAAAAATGCAAGGGTTATTTTAAACTCTGTAATTGTCTTTACCCAGTTTCAGCGACGAAATCTGGAGGCATGTCATCAGTCTCTAGTTAAGCAAAGAGTAGCCTTTTCTTTGGCGTAGCTGTCGCCAACAACTACATGCCAGTCTAAGAAAACTCCTGCCAGCAAAGCTGGTAGGAGAAAGCCAACACTGCTACATAATGTAGCTGCAGCCATGGCACACAGCAGGAAGCCTTGATGCTTTCAGGAGCAGTCCAGGACATCAGAGGGAAAACCAGAGGGCATTTTTCTCCATAAAACATGACCTGGTTTTACCCAAATTACTGCTAAATTATTAAATTTTGGTTTTGAAACCATAGCCCGCGGCTTAAAGTTAGACATCACACAAAAAGCTCCATGTGGGCCGAGTGGCTGAGGCAGAGAGTCCAGTCAACCTGTTATACCACACCCTAACATTAAAACAATTTTGAAACTATTATGTTTAGGTCGTAAAGTTAGAAATTGTTGATTTAAAATGGATCACTCATAATTAAGTAAGAATAAGTATGAAAAATGCCCTCTTGAGTGACATTTTACAGAACCCTGCATGTAGTGCAAAAAATTACGTAATCAGTGAAAATGGGAAACATAAATGACAGTGTTCTCTTCTAAAGCTAAATCACTCATCTAACACTCCTGTCCTTTTTCTTAGCTAACTTCTAAAAACAACGCACATCTCACTTGTACCCGAGAGGTGCGTACATTCTTACAGCAAATTTTTAATACTTGTGGGAATGGGAATTTATATGCGGGAAAAAAACTATATGTGTTTATGTGCACACATATCCTTCATACATCTGGCCCCAGGTTTTAGGATATGTGTCTCTGAGGTTTCTGCCTTCAACTCAACACAAGAGAAGTGAATGGAATTTGTTTGTCTTTTGGCTTACAGCTTTAAAAAGCTACATTGTGAAATGTGAAATGTCAACAGCAACAGTGTTTCTGTAATGCCCTGTTCATACTAGCTCTGTGTAAAAGTCCCAGTAAACTCATTCATTCATTTAATTAAGGGCAGTTCAGCAAAGCAGCAATATTGCCAGCACAGACGAGTCTGAAAAGGGGAAAAAACACAGCATTGTCCACAAAAAAAGAAAAAGAAACTGTCTTAGTTTTTGCTGCAAGCAACAAATTATTCTCAAACAAGTTGCTGCGGTGGCCGTGTACTCTGACTTGACTGGATTTTTTTTCGTGTCTCACTGCCATCTGAAAAAAATATGCCTTCAATAATAAAGTGGGGCCGAAATATCACTACCTGGTTGTGGTAGAATATCAAACAGTTCTATAAATTATCCAGAGTAAGGTCTACACCATTTCTCAAAGATGTGCTTGATAAATTCCTATAGAAAATTCTTTAATAATGCAATCAGAATAAGCTGAATTTCATTCATCCAAATTGTAATGGGCTGGAGGCAAAAACCTAAGACATTGATATCTACATTTTTTTCTACCATGGCAATGGCGGCGCATATACTTGCAGCAGCTGCTGGCTCCCTCAACTTTAGCATAACAAAACAAAAAAGAAGCAATTCTCTCGTTTTTATAACTGAGAATCGTATTGCTTATGACAGTAATACACTCGTCAATATCAGAAGAGGAAGTGCAATGATTGGATTAAGTGCAGCAGACCTTGAGATGATCTCTGCTCTCGGCATCTCAAGATCCGACAATCAACTGCTGAGATGTCGGCCATATTACCTGCCTAGAGAATTAACCAGTGTGTTTGTTGCTGCTGTTTACATTCCACCGGATGCAAATTCAAGAAATGCACTCCTGGAATTGTATGAGGTCGTCAGCAGTCACATGGCAAAACAGCCAGATGCTGTTATTATTGTTGCTGGGGAGTTTAATCAAACGGACCTCAGAACTATTTTGCCTAGATTCCACCAGCACGTCCACATCTCCACCAGAGGAAACAACACACTGGACCATGTCTACACCAATGTTCCTGGCAGCTACAGAGCCCTCCCTCATCCTCATTTTGGCCAGCCAGACCACATCTACCCGCTTCTCCTGCCTACTTACATCCAGCTGACAAAAAGGGGCAAACCAACTGTAGAAACAGTTAAAGTGTGGACAGATGAAGCTACAGCAGCTCTACAGGACTGTTTTGAATGCACAGACTTGCAGATGTTCAAAGATGCTGCCACCCAGGAGAACCGTATTGACCTTGAAGAATACACATCATCAGTGACATCATACATCAGCAAATGTGCTGATGATGTGGTAAAAATAAAGACAGTTAAATCATTCCCTAATGAGAAAGCCTGGATGAATGGAGAGGTGAGAGCTCTATCTAGAGCCAAAAAGGCTGCCTTTAAGTCAGGTGACAAAGAAGCTCACAACACTGCCAGAGCAAAACTGAAAGCTGGCATCAAGGAGACAAAGCAAAGGCATCAGCAGAGACTGGAGAGAGACCTCAACACCAACAACAGCAAAGACATGTGGCAGGCGGTCAAAAGTATTACAGGCTACAAAAGCTTGCATCGTGTGTGAGGCCACATTACCAGACAAGCTAAACACATTTTATGCTCGCTTTGATCTCCTCAACAGTGAGTCAGCTGTTAAGTCTACTCCACCTCCAGAGGACCAGCCACTGTCAGTATCCACAGTGGATGTGAGGAAAGTCCTGCTGAAAGTGAATATCTATATATCATATCTCTGCCCTGCTTAAAAAAGCCCAGATACAGCCCAGCTGTATTTCCTAAGGAAACTTAAGAAAGCAAAGTTCCCACCCCAAATTCTTGTCAACTTTTACAAAGGAGTGATTGAAAGCATCCTGACTGGAAACATCACAAACTGGCATGGGATGTGCACGGCCCAGTACAGAAAGACTTTGCAACGAGTGATTAAAACTGCCCAAAACATCATTGGTACCCATCTACCAAGCATCAGTGATAACAGGGAGGTGAGGTGCCTGCGTAGAGCCAAAAGGATCCTAAAAGACAACACCCACCCCAGCTACAGCCTGTTCACCCTGCTGCCGTCTGGCAAAAGACACAGAAGTATCCGCTGCTGTACCACCAGACTACAGATCAGTTTCTTCCTTCAGGCAGTGAGACTACTTAATGCACCATCTGCACTCCTCCATGTTTAATAATTTTATTTTATTTTTTATACAATCAATTAATCAGTCAAGAGGGAACCGCATTTTAATTTCATTTTACAACCTGTTATATAATGACAAATAAACTTCCTTGTATCCTTGTAAAAGCAAATAACAAATAAAATAAAAACTAACTGCATTTAGATATGAAAATGTATTAGTTATATTGAGAATAAAAGTTTGGTTCTGGTTTGGTATTTTTTTTACGAGTAAAAACATTTAATCACAGCAGTATCAAGAGGAGTGAGTTGTAACCTGGCTGGCTCCTTTGTTTGTTCCCATCTGCAGGCTGATGGTGGTCTGGTCATAGGGTTTGTCAGTCTGAGTCTTAGGATCATATAGATGTCTTCTGGTTCCATAGGCAGTCATTCCAGCCTGAGTCGCACACTTGTTTGTCCCCATCTAAGGACAAAAGCCAGTTACATGATCATATTTTAGCCTAACATTTAAAAATGACCCTAAAATGAGCCATCAACATTTTAAATAAAGGTTGCATAGACTCGATGTTTGTGTGGCCTCTAATGTATTCCCATGATTGCTTCACTGCAGGAGAAATAACACCCTCTAGGGAAATTGATAAATATATATATTTATATATTTCTTTGGCAAAAAGGATAGTTGCTTGAACTAAAAACAAACCATCAGCCTTAAGAGATCAGTTCATGTGTTTGACTTCATAACCAGTCATAGTAATAGTTACCTGCAGTCCAATGACACACTGACCAGCCTTGATCTTCTCATTGTCAAAATGTCGAGCTTGTTTGTCTGCATATTTCACCCCGATATCAATTTTTGTGTCAATACCTTTGGTCTTTGCCTAACAGAGAGGACATGTTGGTCAGAGGACTCAAGGACATTACATTTGTTTCTAGTAACAATAAACAATGGCAATCATGCATTTATATGATGCATTCCAATTTTTCAACTATTCCAAGTGCTTTACAACACAAGTCAACATTCACCTATTTACACACATTTATGCACTAATGGCAGGCCAGTCTTCAAAGTTATGAACGACTAATCACAAACTCACACATAGTATGTTGTCCAAAGATATTTTGATATACAGATTGGAGGAGTCAGGAAACAAACCACCTTTCCCATAAGAAGATGACCTGCTCTACTAGTTGTGCTCCTCTGTACACAATAACTCCCTTTACCATGTGTTTACTCACCATGCTTGCCAGTGCAAGGAGTGTGGTCTGGACTTGAGTCATGTTCCCATTCTCAAACAGGTCATTGGCCTCAAAGATGTCATTGGGCTTTAGGCCATAGGCCAGGATAGCCTTAATGAAATTCCCGAGATTTTCCAGCTGCAGACAGTAACCCAGAAAAAAGGAAAAAAATGAGAGATGAACAATGGGACAAGAACTCCAACAAAACCAGGAGAAAATATCACAAATAAAGCTGTTAGTAAAAACAGCTTTGGTAGATGAGTTCACTTTTCCTCAGCCTGACACAAAGAGCTGTATGTCCTATTCGTGATGGTGACCTTTAAGTTGCTTTAAATTATCTTTTATTATCAGCAGACAAAATAAAAGCTCTGCACTGTTTCTAGTTCAGAGCAGGTCTTACCTTGTGCCAGTTCAGTTGTGATAGGTTGATTTTTTTAACTGAACCAGGTTGGAGCTTATTAATCAGTCTAAGAGACCAAGAAAAAAACACAACAAGAAACAGAACATAAATTCATCTATCATCTATAAAGGATACATTTTAGTACATGTACTGCCATCACAGATGTTAGATGTGTCCTGAACTTTGCTATGAAGCATTCCTTAAGACAATGATTGCAAAATTCACATACTTCTGCAACACACACAGAACCTACTCGCAGAGGATGACTCCATCCTTCAAGCCCTTCTGGAAGCTTTCTCCAATAGACATTCCTGTTTCCTCCTCAATCCAGAGGCGGAGCTCCTCCTCCCTTTGAGGGTCATATTTCTGAGCAATCTGTAAGATAAAACATCATATTTAGTCTTAACACAATTTTGGAAAAAATAAATCTTGAAATGAAAAAGGAAATTAAGAAATAAGTTCAAGCTGCACTTGCCCACTTTGTGAATTATAAACTTAAAATAATGACAGGACAGCAAATTTTGAGCTCCTCAACCGTCAGAAATGTTTCAATGTGACATAATTACAAAGATCGATTACGACTTGAATTAACTGTCATGTTCTTAACTTGCTTTTAAATTTCACTAGCCATTACAGTTGTTAGAAAAACAAATCTAATTTACTAATATATGACAGAAACTTAAATCTGACAACCAAAACCTGACAAATAATTTGCTATGATAAGTTTATGTAATTTTGCAATGCACAGTGAGATAAAGAAACCTGAAACAGAAACATGACTACAGAGGAACTTTAAACTACTCAGCTTTGTCCGCCAGTTCGTTATTTAAGAACTTGAGTAACAAAAATTAAAATGCAGCTTTAATTAAAGCTGCAAAGCATAGAACAGGACCTAGCACCCCGTTGTGCAGTGCTGCCATTGCCCCAGACAACACAGAGAGCTGTGCATGCAATATAAATAATATGTACATGGGGGTGCAATATATTTTGATCCTAATTGCTATGTCATTTTCTTAACAATGAAATCTTAATAACCATGTGAAAAATGGGACAGATTGGATAAGAAACGGGGAAGTAACAGCAGCTTCTTTTGTCTTAACTTTTAGGCTTAAAGGCTTATTTGAGCAAATTTGAGGTGGATTTGATCAACTTGCTAAGAGAAGTACTTGAAAGTGTAAAACATGTCATATCCTACTGCCAGTAGGTGGTGCTCTAATTAAGACATATCTTTGACATAAGGGCTGCAACTATCCATTATTTTATTAATAATTAATTATTATCTACTTTTTATTTTATGAATTGCACAACACAACAAAAGACAAACACAACACCAATGCAAAAGTCATAACAGTAATGCAAAAGCCTCAACACAAATGCATGATTCAGCGATTAATCACGCAGTATGATTCGGCAATCACATGGTGATAGTTTTCACGATTCATGTTAGCTAGCGAACAGTGTTTCACTTACTGAGACAGTTTCCTCAACCCAGGACACTGGCAATAGTTGAGGCATAATTGTAAAATTCTGTTGTGGCTTTTGCATTCATGGTGTGGCCTTTGCAATCCTGTTGTGGCTTTTGTATTTGTGTTGTAGCTTTTGCATTTGTGTTTACATTAATGGGGTTGTGTTTTCCCTTTTTCAAAGCGTTCTGGATAAGTAAGTTGTCTGATAAGTCCTGGCCATAGAACTGAAGCACTGACGTAGTGCTGGGCGGTATGACCAAAAATGTATATCATGGTACTTATCAAAATTATAACGGTTTCACGGTATCTGACAGTATTTTCTTTTTTCATGCAGGACTGGCCCAGTCGTTTATGAAAAGTTGTGCTACACTTGCAAAATGTAGCAGCAAAAGTACGTAGCAGCAAACGTACATATGCCGCTTGCTGTTCCCAAGGTTATGTACGCTACACACACACCGGTATTGGGGTATCTGAAAAATTCATATAAAAAAAACAAATAAAAAAAAATGTATTTGGTAGGCTAGTTAAGCATTACAATAGTTACACTATACAGAGTTATCTTTCCCTTTCAACCTGAAATGGTCCCACTCTTTAGACAATTTTAGTCATTTTTTCTGCCCCTTGTCCTATCTCTGAACCTCCACTCACACTCCAACAATGTGTCTATAGCAGCGCACAACAAAAATAATCATCTGTGTGCTGTATAGTTCCATGGATTAAACAAGGCAAATATGTTTTAATCTGGGTTATCTGTAGTTCATCAATGCACTGATATTAGGCAGCACTGCCTCAATATTTGAAAAAAAAGGCAAATGATATTTTTAAAAAAGTGTAAATACTGAAACACTTGGCTAATCTCTAAGGAAGTTTTGCAAACTTACAGCTGTAAAAAAAAAGCTGTAAAAATGCAACATGAATCCTGGCTCCCAGTGTGGGGAAAGAAGTCCATAACTTTTGTAGTAATCATTTGAAAATTTGAAATACTAATGAAATATCCTAGTTCATGCAATATGATCATTATGGCAAGTATTTGAGAATAGCTGTTAATTAGGCTATCATCTCTAAAATAAAGAAATCGTAAAAGTTCTATTAACAATAGTTGAACGAGACCCACAAATTGACTATTAATTAATGACATTTACACCAGTATTTAACTGTGCTAGTACAGGAACAAGTTTCAGATCAGTACAGATCTGGATCTTACAGTCAAGATGGCAGCCAAGACAACAAAAAGGGGGATTTGTCTTTTATCATTCCTCACTTAAATGGATTATGACATATCAGATATGACACTAATCTGCAGATGCCCAGGTTCAAGACAACATCATGCTTTTCTATGAATGTAACTTTTTAGCAATAAAGAAGCCCAAAATGTGACCTGCAACAAATAAGGTCAGCCTTGTTAACTAAACTGATTACAGATAATTTCTTTTCATTAATTTTCCCTAACAGAAAAAGATTCCAAACTGAAGCAGTTGTCCATCACTCGTGTCCCCTTTCGATAGGTGAAGAGAAGTGAGAAATCATTAAACAACAGAAATAAACTGTTAAATAGTTTTGCAAACACTTTAAATCTCTAAAATCCCGTGATGTCATTTAGAACACAATTATTCATGCATGTACTGAGTGACTGAGAGAAATATATGCATATAATTTCTATCAGGGCTTATGCCTTGCAGAGGTTTTTTGATAAATACTATCAATATACAGACAAAACTGTCAGGCTTTGACTTCAGATGAAGGCCTAATTTTTTTAACAGCTAGTAATGTTGAATTTAAGTAATGGTCCTTGATTTTTACTCCTTACTCTTTTACTTAAGAAAAAACCTTTGCTCATTTTTATTCAGCCCTAAAATTATTGTGCAATCTAAGAGTGGCGTGAACTGTCAAGTATCTTAAGTTTTTGAAAACATTTTCTTTATGTTTTGCTGTGTTTTCTGTTTATTTTTGGTAACCATTTTCTTTTCCCACATTTTGTCAAGTTTCCTTTCTGGGTGATCCCTCCCTAATGTGACCTGTGTCACCTGTGTCTCGCGGCCTCCGATGTCTTTGAGAGCAAGCCCAGGTCCTCCACTTCTGTGCTGTCAATTCATCTGTTTCTCTGTGCTTTGTTGTTCAAATTCTGGCTGATGATGTTGGTGTTGATTGAATACTTAAGAAAATATCTCGATGTTGAGAGGGCTGAGCATGCAACAATGGGTTGCTCCAGTGTTGAACACAAGAATGTTTGAGATGTGACTGAACAGAGAGGCTACTCCCCACTGCTGAAGACAAAACGTTAACAACAAAGGGGAGCATGCCGCCTTATTTTTTATTCTCATACAGCCAGGAGACTGTAGGATGCTTTCAAATGAATTACTTATAGACTAAGTATTATGTATCTTAATTTCCAGTTATGTCAGTAAAATAAGGACGCTACAGAATGGTATCATACATGTGCATTCACTGCACATGATCAAGCATGGTAGGACAGACTACTGCACATGCACATTAAGAACACATGCAGTTTTCACACATCGAAACAAGACAAGCTAACATAGCTGCCTACATGGCTGAAATTAAAAATTAGTGAACAAAAAACAAACACCAGCAGCCTTGGGACTGACATAGATTTAATTGCCAGATGTGGATCATACTCGCATGGCAGTGATCTGACTCTGAAAAGATGGATGTTGCTCAAAAGAGGTGAATCTGCAAACTATGTTGGAAAGCGGCTGCCATTTAAGACAGCTCGACAATTAACTTGTTTCACTATCTGTGAAATAACAAATACAAAGAATATGAAAAGCTTCAGCAGGAGTCAGCGGTCAACCTTTAACAACCAACTAAAGTATCAGCAAGACAGTGTTAGGAAGAAAACAAGTTAGGAAGAAATCCAATCAGAGACAATCTTTTGAGGGAAGGTTGATCTACAGAGCAGCAGAGCCATTTTCAAAAGCCGCTGCAAGTGCAGGCACTACAGTTGAACACAGCAGCAGTTACACACTCACAGGATAAAGACAAAGACGAGTTTGTAGAACTTCACACAGTTTCAAAGACGTTTTCATAACAGTTAGGTTGTTTACCTACATTATATTTAGTTGTGTTTAGCTGCACAGTCTTAGTTACACAGCTCATATGATATGATATGATATGATATGATATGATATGATATGATATGATAAAATAAGATATGATATGATATGATATGATATGATATGATATGATATAATAAGATATGATATGATATGATATGATATGATAACATATGCACTGCATATCATTCAGGGAGAATGCATATCTTTTTCAGGGAGCATGTATATTTTTCAGGGAGAGCAGGCCTGTATGCTTTTTATGTGAGATTATCTTTTGTGAAAAAGCCACGGTCATGTTTTTGACACTAAGAATAAAATAAAATACATGTTATGTATTACAACCATTAAGTCTGTTTCTGTATTGCATATTCAAACCTTAATACCATTACATAACAGACTGATGAATACTTTCAATGACCGGAAATTCTGTAGAAAAATGTTGTCGACTAAAATCTGCTAATATTTGGTCTAAAATATAGACCAATACTAGACTAAGACTAGAAGTCTTAAGACTAGACTAAGACTAAAAGATTTCAGATGACTAAAATATGACTAAAACTTAATGGTATGTTATTCAAAAGACTAAGACTAAATCAGAATTTGCTGTCAAAATTAACACTGCAGCAAGAAAACACACCCAGCAAACTCTGGCAGAGTCATTAAGAGTAAGTACAATACAAGACTTTTACTGACACATTTTTAAGGATTTTTTACACATTTTTGAAGAATGCAAAATATGGTCAATTATCGTTATTGGCAAAATCCTCTAAAATATCGAGAATTTTTTTTTGTCAAGATTGTACACCCCTATTGTAACATGTGTTGGATGTTGTTGGTGTTGAGGTCTCTCTTTGGTCCATGCTGAGGTAGGGCTGGGCGATATGGCCTAAAAAAAAAATCTCAGATTCTTTCACAAAAAATCCCGATCCACGATTAAAATCTCAGATTCTTTCACAAAAAATCCCGATCCACGATTAAAATCGATTTTTTTCACCCCCTACCTAAAATCAATTTGCAGATGACAAAGAAATTGTTCAAAACAAGTTTCAATTTTATTTTGTTTAAATTTTCCCTGCTGGGGTTTAAGTTACATAAACAAGCCACAAAAAAAGAGATGGCAAGCCCTGCCTGTCATTGTAAACAGTGACAATGTAACTTTTCAGTAAGATTTATCTAGTTTCAAAATGACACAATGCACTCTGAAAATAACAGAAAAAAATATGTAAAACATAAAATTATAACACCCTTTTTCGAGGTTGATAAAATAAAGTGCAAACAAAACTCTCAGTTACCTGAACATGTTTTGCATAATAAAACAGCGGTCTTGTTCATTTCGTAGGGAACAACACCTCTCCCACTCGGCAGCATGCCTCTGTTTGAGGTGCTGTAGTAAATTGGTAGTAGTGCTACCTTTGGTAGCAACAGCCTTTAAACAGACTTTGCAGTGAAGTGCTGTTTGTTCTGTGTTCCAAACCAATTCCAAATAACTGAAGATACGTTTCCTTTCTTCGGAGTGAGATCTGCACCGCTCACCGCCATGTTGTTTGTGTATGAAGTGCGGGGGAGGGGGGGCGTGCACTCCACGCTCTCTGAACTATGGGAGCCCACAAGGCAGGCGTTGGTGGCTGATGTTGTTGAGAAAATCGATTTTCATTAAAACAAATCAACATTAAGTACAAATTTGAATTAATCGATAAAATTGATTAATTGCCCAGCCCTATACTGAGGTCTCTGCTTTGGTCCGCCTAGTCTGGCAGAGTTTTCAACAGATGCTGATGGCAGTGACTATTTTAAGTTCCGTTGCATTCAATCCAATCAAATCAGCACATTTCAATCTCTTCTCTCAAAATGTTAGAAAGTGACTTTCCTTGACTTTATAAGCGTATATGTTTATGGTCATTTCTTTCTACTTGATGTGAAAACACACATAACTTTATGATTATTAAAGCATAAAAAGAACAAAAACCCCACACATACAAACTTATTTTCCAACACCAAACATACGGGCAACACACTGAACAAGGGGTACAGATTTGTTGAATGCGATTAGAGCTGGTTTGCAATCTCTAAATCCTTCTGTCAAGTTGCTTTGTGAATTAATGCTGCTTTATGTAAAAGATAATTACTGCAACTTAGAAAAAAAACACGTAGGGGTGATAAAAACTGGTTGCCAACCAGCTTGTATCTGTTTTGGATGAGCATGACATTTTTTGATGTGTTTCAGTCTGGTTTCTGTGAGCTTAACTCAACAGAAACTGCTCTTCTTGGGGGCACAAATGATCTAATGCTAAAGATTGTTCAGTTTTAGTCCTATCGGACCTCAGTGCACCATTTGACACTGTGAAGTAGGCCTGCACGATTAATCGTTTTAGAACCTCGATGTAGATTCACCCCTACATGCGATTTCATTTCTAAATTACATC
>JAPZDZ010000013.1:20394209-20417125 GCA_029783805.1 Acanthurus tennentii | reverse complement strand
AAGATTTCATCAAGTTTGTGGTGCTTTTCAGGAGCTTTTCTAAATGTTTTCCTCTCTACTGCCAACTGAAGCTTATTAATGATCCTCTGCTTCCATCTTGTGGCACCAAACTGGAATTGTGTCCTCCCATTCAAGTCAGTGTGTAAGATTGATACAGTTTGTGGTACTTTTCAGGAGGTTTCCTACAATGCATTCCTCTGTCTCTGCACTCTACTGCTCTCCTTATCCCCCCTAGCTCCTGCTGCAGCACACAGTCATGTGAGGACGCCAGCAGTCTCCAACACACACAGTATAAAAGCCACATGGATCATGCTAGAGACTCTATATTTTAAGCACAACACTTTTAAGTAAAAGTACTTTAAAAAGTGACAGTTAAGATGATCATGCTAGACACTCTAAATTTTAAGCACAACATATTCAATTAAAAGTACTTTAAACAATGACAGTAAAGCCCTTTAAGTTATTTTCTTCATCATTTCTCCAGACTCAGCTGAATGAGCTGCAGGGTTAGACCACAACAGCACATTTCAAGTACAAGTACATGAGAGGAACAAATCCCATAAACCTTATTTTTTTTGTGTAAGATTTGCTCAAGTTTGTGGTACTTTTCAGGAGGTTTTGCCCCACTCTGCCGTTCATGTGACATTCCTATGAAACAGCTGCTGAGAGCAGCATCCTGCTGGCTGTGTACAGGCACAATAGGGAGGGATGACAGGCACAGGTCACAGGTTACAATGGTGGAGGCGTTTGTGCTAGGAAATACATAAGGGAATATTGCTTTTTTCTTCTATATGTTACCATATTGAATCAGTGTCAGGTAATGGTTTAATTGAGTGCACTTTGGTTTAGCACATGGATTAACTGGATTCACTGCCTGATTTCCACATTCACGTAGTAAGTGCAGTTCTGTTCTAGCCTACCTGCACGAGATAAAGAAGGCACATATTGCGCTTGGGTGGCAGTGTAGACTGAACGCAGGCAATTGGCCGTGCTCCGAGGGGGTGGCGGGTGCGAGGGCCCGTCCAACACTGCTTGCAGCTTTAATTTTGTACTGAAGTATCAACTTTGTTTTTTAAAGGTCACTTTTTGTTTTCTCAACCTGTCATCTTGTGTTTTTTTGCATTTGAGTTCTGTTTTGAACTTGTACTCTTTGACATGATGTATGTGTCTGAAAACTGAGTGATTTACTAAACTAGCTAATCACAGTATTCGATTGTAGGAAATACATTACATTTGTTGTTGAGAACTCCTTTCATTAGCAGATTAAACCATACTTGGTGTTCTAGTATTTTTAGTAACAGGATTGTACATTTCAGACTTATTGTGTGTTCATGAAACCCTGTTGCACTGGGTGACATTTCAATGGCATACAGAAGTATGTATTATACTGTATGTCATGTACCTTCCCCTCTCTGTTCGGTTCTTCCTGGTCGTCTTCACTGGACCTCTAACCAATCCCTCTTTCTGTAATCCTGGCTTTGTGTAGGTGTTCATTTGCAGTGACTCAGTGGAGGCTAGACAACAGATTATGGAACTAGCACGCCATCTGAACTTCCAGCCAGTGGATATGGGCACCCTGTCTTCCTCCCGGGACATTGAAAACATGCCCATACAGTTATTTCCTGGCTGGAAGGGTCCTGTCCTGGCTGCTGTAGCCCTCTCCATCTTCTTTTTTGCCTACTCTTTTGTGCGAGACATCATCCACCCATATGTGAAATACAAGCAGAGTGACTTCTACAAGATTCCCATAGAGATGGTAAACCGAACACTTCCCACTGTTGCTATCACACTCTTGGCCCTGGTGTACCTGGCAGGCCAGCTAGCAGCTGCCTACCAACTTTACTATGGTACCAAGTACCGACATTTCCCACACTGGCTGGAGGGCTGGCTTCAGAGCCGGAAACAGCTGGGCCTCCTCAGCTTCTTCTTGGCTGCTGTCCATGTTCTCTACAGCCTCTGTCTGCCCATGAGAAGGTCTGAAAGGTACCTGTTGCTCAACACAGCCTACCAGCAGGTTAGTGGGTTGCAGGACTCTGACAACATTTCCACACTGACACTCAAAAAAATTGACCTTACATTCATAAAAGAACAGGTATATTTCACCAGAGTTGAACAAATTGGTCAACACTTAAAGAAATATGTGCTCTAATCACACATGGCATTTATTTTGATATTTGTTAAGGATGACAATTTATGTACTTTAAATACAGAAATTATAGGCTAGCCTAGCATAAGAACTTGCAGCAGAGGAAAAGTCCAACCTTCAGCAAAAATACACCTATCAAAACCTCTTAAGATCAACAGGACAAAGCTTCCTGGTGTCTTGTCATCTTATAAGGCTGGAAGAGTTAACACTTGTACCAACCAACAGACTCAAATGCATGGGGAAATGATGGGGACTTATGTTTTTGAATCGTACTCAAGTCTAACTTATATGTTTGACAAGCTTGATGAAATTTACTCACTCATTACTATGGTGCACACCCCTAGGGTGAGCATACCTGCAGCTGCTGTTCCTTGTCCTAACCTTTGACTTAAAACTTCATACCAGGCCCAAACGAAAGAATCACTAAATGCAGCATCTGTGGTATCAAAATAAAAGACCTCAACCACATCAGATTTTGTTTTGCCACCTGAAAACACACCTTGATAGGTGAGTCACTTGGTAAAAATGGTTAGGAAAAAAAATTAAAGCCAACGGATACTGTAGGTAGTAGACATGTTCAGCTTAGAATCATTGTCAAACTTTAACTTGCTACCAGCTTTATAACTAAGGGAGGCTATCTTGATGAGATTAGTTTGAGTTAATATTTGAAAAAAAAAAGTCTTTGTGTGCTTGTTGCACATCTGTGCATGTAGTGCTGGCCTTGCCATGAAAA
Organism: Acanthurus tennentii; assembly: GCA_029783805.1. NCBI lineage: Eukaryota > Metazoa > Chordata > Actinopteri > Acanthuriformes > Acanthuridae > Acanthurus > Acanthurus tennentii. Next base: position 20,414,246 of record JAPZDZ010000013.1, on the reverse strand, counting down.
TAACATCAATGAGAGAACTTGCCTTTTGCTAATTTGGTCTTACCCCCTGATTTGATCTTAATTAGGCCATTGCTCAACCATTTTTAGAGTGGGTTGTGTGTGTTAGTTGAGCAATACAAACTGTACAGGTAGTGTAAAACACAGTGGCGTAAAGTTGAAGTGGAGACAAATTTTAGAGAGTCACAGTTGGCACCTACAGTGGCCAATTAGACCAAGCACAGCTGAGCAAGCGTGCATGTCAGAGTATAAAGATTTTAAATTTTCATTTGCAAATCTGGCTTACCCTCCAACACAGCCGCACAAACCTGGTAATTTCTTCAGAGCCTGATTTGATCCAAAACTTCCCTTAGTGCCCAAGTCTAAATGGCATTATCTCCATTAGAAAAGCACTAGCAGGGTGCTGGGTTAAAGTGCTTGTGTAGTAACAGATAAGAAATGCTGGATGGGTTTGTGTCGTTACGTTACCAGAGGGTTGATGCCACAGCTTAATAATGTTGACTGTTGGCACCTCTAACCTTGGACGAAGAAGATGTCAGTGACAATTGAATCTGTCCTTGGAGTACTTAAAACTTTTTTAGAACCTTAATATGCCACTCATGCCCATGTTACATATACTGTAATTGATGTGTCTAGTTATATTAATACTCAGCACCTACCTTGCAACTATTTTTCCTGTAAAACCTGTACCGATCATGCAAGGGATGACATGAGATAAATAGGGCTCTGTGTCTCACAAGATTTTTGTAAGAGCAGCCTGTGCCCAGGGCCCCCATTGCAGGTTAATCTGACAAGATGTGAAAGATAGTGATTGTTGTAAAATCCAACTTGAGCATCCTATGTGTTGGCAGGTTCATGCTAATATGGAAAATGCGTGGAATGAGGAGGAGGTGTGGAGGGTGGAGATGTACATTTCCTTTGGGATCATGAGCCTTGGGCTCCTGTCACTCTTGGCAGTCACTTCCATCCCCTCTGTCAACAGCATGCTTAACTGGAGGGAGTTCAGCTTCATACAGGTAAAAACGTAAACCACATATTTTCAAACACCGGTAAAGATTACTTTGATACAGTGGAAACTTCTAAACAGGATAATTCTGAGGCAAGTAATGTACCTACAATCTTGTCCTATTATTTCTAAGTAAATTTATGGGAAGTTTGGATAATGATATTCCTGCCAAGTGCAAGTCAGACAACCTCAGAAGTTGTGTCTATGTGTTCTAAGTTATGGCTCAAAGAAAAAGGACAACAATTTGTGATGCAAATTGCTGCAGTGAGGCTTTAACAATTTAAAGAACCTTAACTGCCTCTATTAGCTGTATGACACTGAAGCTGCTGCCTATTTTGGCTGATTTTATTAGTGAATGGGCCAAATCCGCAGCCAAACTCTAACTTCTGGTTGTTCTTAGAATACCAGCATGCACTGATATGTACCAGTCACCACAGTTCTCTTGTGCCCCCTGGGGAGTGGTGCTTAATTTTTTGAAAACCATTAATATAAACTCCAAAGTACACCGATTAGCTATAATTGACTTGTGTGTTTGAACTGGCTCCATTGCTTTGCTATCTTTGTTGTGTGATCATATGAGTTTGTAATGTATTTGCCATCATGAGTCTTCCTGTCTTTATCTAGTCCACTCTAGGTTACATAGCCCTGCTCATTGCTACCTTCCATGGCCTACTGTTTGGTTGGAAACGAGCCTTTGAGGAGGAAGCCTACCGTTTTTACCTTCCCCCAAGCTTTGTAGTGGCTCTGGCCTTGCCAGTGTGCGTTATAATAGGGAAGGTGATGATGCTGCTCCCCTGTGTGGCCCGCAAGCTTCACCAGATCCGCCGAGGCCTGGACTGCAGTCAGTATCAGTCCCAACACTTGGAGCTAGTGGGCCCAGCTGTCCAGGTTTCACCTGAGAGAGTTACAATCATGTAATCGTGATAGCACAAAGCTTTCTGCTCTGTTATTGAAATTTATACATATCCTGCCAAAGTTAGTTGTTTTAGTAAAGCAAATAATCATGTTTCATCTGATTCTCATTAGAAGAGCATATTATTCTTAATATGTAATTTACATATAAAGAAAAAACTGGACCGTTTTCTCCTGAAATGTGAATTGTGTACTTGTGTGCTTTACTTTGCTGTTACTTATTGTCCTTGTAGCTGTTACAGTTTGCCCATCTAAATTGTGAAACTAAATGTTCTTCCCTTCTGGGTATCTTGCTAATATGCTCCAAGCAGTTTTTTAAAAAATTAAGGAAAACCTTCTTCCTGTCCTTGCGTTATGGCTGAAATGACTGTTGGGCTTTATTATGAAGGGGAATTTCACCAATTATGAATTTCATTGTACAATACTAGTTCAAGTAATCCTGTGAAAACAGTTTTATATACCCCTCTGTGGATCTGGAGGAGCTTTGTTAAATCTAAGAAGAATTACCTATTTGTTGGACACAATTTTATTCAATACAGTGTAGTACAACTGGTTTTCTGCATTTCAACACATCCATTATGAACAGTGGAGAGACACCTGGGACTAACTCTTGCTCTAACCAGTGCTGCCTTTAAGTGTATCGTATAGTAAGTACCTTTATAACAACCCCTATGATATGATAGTGATGTCATGGATGGTGGTGACATTTATAATAGAGAGCCTACTCAGTGAGACGTGAACTATAAGATGTGGCTGTTTACCAGGCAGGGATCTAATGAAAAGTGTTATCAATTCATAAAATGCACTGTAGTAGTAAAAAGTCTTGTATATGTGGCTTGTCCTTAATTCCTCCTTTATGACTACTTATTATTAATTGCAGGACAATAAAATTACAAAACAAAATGCATTGGACTTAATATTATGGTACCATGATTAAAGTGCTGCGAGAGCCAATATTATTTTGTAGAGACACTTTCATGGAGCAGAGGCTTAGGTTAAGGATGTTATCTGTCATGACCCACTTTCTCCTGTTGCTCTGCATCATTCCAACCAATTTATAGATGCAGATGATCACCAGGGAACACACTGCTTACAAACAAACAGAAAATATACTAGTGAAATGCATATAAAAATCAAATCAAATGTCTCCTGCAGGGACTTCTCAAGATGTCCAAGCTTCTGCTGCAGAGACTGTTAAACATTCTTTTTTGTTGTTGTTGTCTTTATCTTGTTATTCACCAAATTTCAGGGTAGTGCAGTTGTAAATTACCAGTAAATTATGCTGAGAATTTTTTGCATGTATGTTGACAGTTTCATGCAATGCAAATTTCTTTTTAATTGTGTTTAATACGGTGGTCCTGAGATAACCTCCTCATCATTGCAATGCTGTGCTTGTGTTGTCTTTTATGAGATCATGATGCTTCCATTTAACCCCTTCACAAAAAAGGTTGCATCGTGATCAAATACGATACAATATGTGCTAGGGCTGTTTTTTCATTTGCACTTAAAATGCTGATAACAGTCAAAATGCCAGTGTGATTTATGATGAATTTGAAGTTGTAATTCAGATTTGGTTTAGAAAAAGGCCTATAAAGTCATGCCTCTCTTATGTAAGCCCTCTCTGTCAGTCACACTCCACAGATGGCAGCCTTTATTGCAACTGAGCAGTCCACCATTGTTTTTTGGCTTGACTGCAAGTAAAACTCTAAAAGTTCAGAACAATTTAACTGAGTTAAATTTCTGAAAAAAAATCACACAACATGGTGATGATCTGGAGTATATGGTTAATCATTTTTGTTGAAGTTTGATTTTACATTTGGCCAAATAAACAAATGTTGTGCATACAGCAGTATTTACAATAACACATTCAGTGTAATCACAGACTCATCCTTTCACATATCTGATCACAATTTGGAACAGCTGACGTAACATCTCAAGAATGTCTCTGTCAAGTTTGGTAGCATTTGAATTGAGATTTATGGAGATTGAGATGGGTACGGAGCCCCTAAGGGGACACAGATTTATTATTTTTTTTTATGAGTTTTACGTGCTCACTTAAAACTTTTACGTGAGCACGTTAAACGTTTAAGTGAGCACATAGAGCTGTTCTACGTGAGCACGTTAAGTTATACGCGAGCACGTTTTAGGCACGTACTTTCACTTCGGCTTCCGTCAGGTGGCGGACATGGCAGCAGTTGACAATTTGTTCAGCTTCTTCAAATCACGAAATATACCAGAAAGTATCATCAACCAACTAAAAGATGATAAGGTAAATGACCCTGCCGGTATCGCATACATTGCATGATGAAGTAAAGTGCGTGTTGACTGTAGACACATAAGCAAGCGTTACCAAATCTTCCTCTCGTTTTGCTAGCTTTCTCAAATTTCTCAAATTCTAATTTCTCTTTTTTCAAAATTGTTTACATTTTCCTTTCTCTTTTCAGATCGACATCAGCGTCATAGATGTTATGACTGATAAGCAGTTAGGACAGTATATTGAGAGACCAAACAAAACTGGAGACGTTCTTACGCTTCTGCACAGGGTCCACTGTACTGAGCAAAGAAAGAATTGTTTTCTCAATGTTAAGTGAAATAATGCCTGTTTGCTGCAAATAACAGTTTGAATAAACCATTCTTTATTCACATTTATTAATCTGAATATTCTTATTTTTTTCACTCAAAAACAGCAGGAGGAGAGACAAAAGCTGTTTGGCATCACTCTTTCTCTCTGTCTCTCCCTCTCTCTCATGCTAAGATTAGGACTAAATGAAAAGTTCTATTTACAACCACAAATAGCAAGTATGCTTCATCAAGCACGGAATCCCTTCCTTGATGGAGACCTGGCTCTTTGGTCCAAATATGGGCAATTACGTCACACCCTACGTCAGCCAGGTGATGTGCATCACATTCGGTGAAATTCTCTGAGTGGCAGTCAGAGAAATGAGACAAGGACAAGTCACATTAGACCAACACCAACCTTTTGTCCATCTTTAAAGTCAAGTAAAGTATGTTTTCAATGTTCCAATACCACTTTCCCTCACAAAGAAAGTAAAACAAGCATAAATGGGACAACAGTCTCTCCTTTTGTCTTTGAAAGCACCAAGGACGCTGTATCTTACATCATCTTACTTTTAGTGGCAAATTAGAGAGAGGATCTGATCTTATTCCTCAACTCCAGGTACAAATCCAATGCTTCATAAGCATCAGCTGGCAGATGCAACTGTGACTTCACCATCAGAATGTTGCAGAGGTTGTAGATGTCTGTGTCACATGGCACTGAAGGTCGAAATATGCAGTTACTCCGATACAGCTGCACATCAGCTCTGTCCACCTGAGAAATGCAGTCTTCAGTTGTGTAGAGTTCTGGTAACATGAACGTGACTCTGGGCAAACCACTGGGTACCCTGTCATTCTTTGATGGTCTGATGACATGTGAATCCCACACATGGGTGGTCTCATCCAGTTCGTCCTGGAAAAAAACATGTATTTAACATATAGATCAGTATATGTTGTATGTCATCATTATTATTGCATTGCATAACAGTGCTTTGACAGTACTGTATCTTGTTATAGTCACGCCAATAAAGCCATTTGAATTTAATACAAGAAAGTAGGAAATCACATTAACTGATATTCTCATGTCAGTCTTAGATAAATTATCAGAGGGCTCAACTGAAACATGTTGATTTATGAATAAGCAAAAGGGCCAACAATGTTAACAATGTTAACTGTATGGTGGGAGTAGAAGAATTACTTCATTAGTCCCCTTGGGGAAATTCTTTTTTTCATTCCATTTATTACACACTACAAACGTGCACACAGAGGTTCATAGACACGTTATTGTGGAGAGAAATGATGGAGCGATGGCTGTAGTCTATATTAAAATTCATATTTCAGGATTGAGTGATAGATATGATATGTCTCAGTGTTCGAAACTGGTCACAAATTCAGTATAAAATCGTTGTGATGACCTGTAATGCTGCCTTTGCCACACACATAGACTGTCATCAACAACTTATCTGTTGCATACCATTGCAATGACGACTGTTCTGTTAAGGTTACAGCAGTCGCCTGTCGACGACGTCACTGGGTGGCGACAGCCGTGAAAACATAACGGTTAAGTTATTATCCTGTTATAAAATAGACTAAGTTAAGATTAAATGTGTGGCTTGATAGCTTGACAACTACTGTATAAGTAAGTGAGTTTATAAACTTAGTACAAATACTGTAAGTGTATTGGTTCAGTGTAACTTGCTTACATGTATCAGGGTTCGTAATGACACTGTTTCTGTCTGACTGTCTTGTAAGATGATGGTAAACATGGCACGTACTGCTCTTGTGGGCTAATTAGATGGTATAGACACTATAAAAACTGCCATGCAATGTTGTAAGGATGCAGCCTGAACACTGTGTGATTTGTGATGCTGTGCTACACTTTAAGGTAGTAGAATTAAAAAATAACACTACAATGTGATACATTTAATAGCATACCTGGATGATCCCCATGAAGCAGAACTGAATTAGACTTTTGTCTAAATATTCACCGTCGAACAAACCACGGTCCTTCAGATCAACAAACAGAGTGAAGTAGAAGTCCATTGCTTCCTTCCGGAGGAATCCCCACCAACTTTCTATCCTCTGGTTTGCCGTGCTTGCCCCTTCAGTGTAGCTGTCAATAGAAGAGCCGTCAGGTATATTGCGACGGAGAAAACGCTGAAGTCTCTGACTTTAATGTTTTCTGTGCCCCGGTCGCCTCTCGCAATCCTTAGACAACCACCTACTTTCTCCACTGCCTCCATGTAGTGGCCTCCAACGATTTTTGGGTCACTGCTTGTAGTAAATGCATTCATCCAGATCAAGGGTCGGCAACCCCCGACACTCAAAGAGCCATTTGGACCCGTTTCTCACAGAAAAGAAAACACTTAGAGCCGCAAAACCCTTTCGACATCTAAAATGAAGATAGCATCTCCATCTCCTTTTTTAACCTTTATTCTGTGTATAAAAAACTATAGTGTGTTGCATTCATGAATCAGTGAACTACAGAGAAAACGATTTTTTTTCTGCATGCAACAAAAACATTTCGAATATTTTGAACTCCGAAAAAAAGACGCTGGCGAGTTAGTACGCCGCGGCTGAATCGATGTCTTTAATTTGCTGTCAATAAAACGTTTTGTTTTCTTCAGAAACTTTTCCTTTCTTGGAATTATTCATGGTTGGCCTACCGGGGCTTGAAAAGCTCAATGAATTGCGCGCCGGCGGGTGTCGTACGTGTCGCGGTTGTGACGCATATTTTGAGCGACAAAAAAGGAAAAAGAAAAACGAAACAGAAAATAATCACGTTTTAATTTAATGTTACAAGAACACCATAATGTTCAAATTTAGAATTAAAATTAAAAAATAAACGAAACGAAAATAAATAAATAAAATTTCAAATTAAGTACTCATTACTTATTTTTCAAAGACACAGGGAGCCGCAGCAGAGCGATTAAAAGAGCCGCGGGTTGCCGACCCCTGATCCAGATGATTTTCTTAGAAAACCCGTCAATGCAGCCGTTGATACAGATTCCAAATGGTATGAGTTTGTCATAGGATTCAAAGTGCCAAATGAAACTAGGCCCTTTGCAAAATAGGTTCGGCGCAGCAGACGCCTGTGTAGCAGCTGTAGAGTGGTTGCCCTCAGGACGAAGAATCATAATTACTACAGGAATCAGGATTGAAAGTTTATTCGTTTAAAAACAACAGCAAATGGGATAATCGGCGCACACGGCAGCGTCAGTGTGTCTCCCACAGCATACAAATACCAGCACAATAGCGGTTACAATTCTACATTAAAAAAATGCATAAAACATAACAAATGCCACCTAACCATCAAGCGCCATCAGCCAGACACGGAACATCGTAACACAGATCTTACCAGCACAATAGCGGTAACAATTCTGCCCGGCGTGCGAACTGACGTCACTCACACACCCCTTGTGTGTCACACTGATTAAGTTCCCCTATGCAACAACAGGTGAACTGGAACCTCGGAAATCATTAACTATTTATAAACGACATAAAACAATGAATACATTTTTAACTTGTAATAAAAGGAAATTACACAATTATTTCCAACATTATAACATTGCAAGTTTTGAGAAAGTTCACATCATAACAAAAAATAAAAAATATATGTAATAAAAATTAACTCGGCGACACCAGGATGCTCTGAGTTGAACACCTTGTGGGTCTAGTTCTTGTAGAATTAAACGCACGTTCCGGACACGTAACCCATTCTCCTGACATTTTGTGTACATCCACCTATAACCATGTAGCTGGCCAGATGTTTGTAACTGTTCATAAATGAAAGTAATTATCCGATCATAACTGGCATAGCTTTTCTTCGAGACAGGCCATAGGACTTGAACAGTCGTTTTAAATGTCGCTCGGGGACAGTATAACGGTGACGACTTGCAAGCAAAGTAGCAATGTCCTTTTAATAAAGTCCAAGGTTAAAATATAGCTCAACTAAATCCTGTAATGTCATTTCCATGCAGAGCGTAATGTAATGGATGGTCTCATTTTTCAGCAGTACTCCCATGTACTTCATAAGTGAGCGCGTAAAAGCTTTACGTGCTCACGTAGAACAACTTTACGTGCTCACGCAAAACTTTTACTTGCGCACTTAAATGTTTTACGTGCTCACGTAAAAGTTTTAAGTGAGCACGTAAAACTCATTTAAAAAAAAAAAATCCGTGTACCATCCGTAAAATGGTAATTGATTATGCATATTTTGAAAAACAGAATGATTGATCCCTGGATTGACAATAGGTTGCAGTGAGGCAAAATTGTGTCCTAAATCTGTGGATATGTTTAAGAAATTTCAGCTTTCTGGGAAATACCGATGATTTTAAATGATTCTCTAATGTCTGCGGTGTGAAATGTCTAGACATATAGTTTTTTTGTAATAAGCCATGCTCACTTCAATTAATTATTAGGGGCCCGAGCACCTTAAGTGCGAAGCCCGTATTGTATTTGTACTTACCAATTTTTTTTTTTTTTTTACATCAAACGAACGTAAAACATACAGATTTGTTGAATAAACAAAGTACAAAGACACAGACAAGAATCCAGAAGACAAGAACATAAATCAACAAAACACAAAAGGAAATCATAAACCCCTCTTCCCAAGACCAACCCTAGCATGAGATTGATACAATTATGTTACTAAGCCATAATCTCTCATTTTTGAGGTCAAGCACAGGTAAAATATTTTTTTGGCATATCTGCAACTCGAGACCACATGTTGATGTTGTCTTAACTTGCACCATGTAATCATGCTGTTGATAATTCTAAATATATTATGTCTAGGCAAGCCAGTTTTATTTTTATAGTATTTCATACACAAGGTAACTCAATGTGCTTTACATAATTAACAGTACAACATTAAATGCATTGCAACAAAAAAGTGTAGAAAAAAATAAAATAAAATAAAACCAGACTAAAACAGAGCAAAAAGAAAATGAGTGCACAGTAAAATAATGATTTGCTCTAAAATTACTAACAGATCATACATTGCCAATGAAAGATACAGTTCAGTGGGTGCGGCTTATATTCAGGTGCGCTTAATAGTCAGAAAATTACGGTACCTTAGTTTTGCCATGATTAAGTTGAAAGAAATTTTGGTTCATTCAGTTATTTAATTCTTCTAACCAGTGACACAACAACTCTATTGGACTGCAGTCATCTGGGGAAAATGCTAGATATAATTGTGTCATGTGCATAACTATGATAGTCAATATTAAAGATCTGCAGAATTTGACCCAAAGGTAGCACATGTAGGCTAAACAAAAGGGGTCAAGAACTGACCCTTGAGAGACCTTATATGTCACAGCAACTGGATCAAATTCATAACTTTAAATAGTCACAAAATAACTCTGCTCCTCCAAGTAGGACCTGAAACATTCTAGAACTGTTCCATGAGTCCTGCCCAAGTTTCCAACCTGCTCAACAATATTATGATCTACAGTGTCAGATCATTCCATTATTTAAAAAAAAAATTTTTAAACATGCTCTTAATTTTTTTAAAATCAGGGTTGTACAAAAAAAAAAACTCTACCAAGGATCCAATAAAACTAGAACTGACACCTTGCCTGAGTCAGTGTTCAATCTTATATCATTTAGGACTTTAATAAGAGCTGATTCTGTGCAGTGATGAGGTCGGAAACCTGGGTGATTGGTGGTTGTTTTGATATGGTGGAATGGGAGGGCTGAACGATAGGGGTTAAGAGGAGAGAATATGGGGGTGTGAGTTGGATTCTAATGACAAGGTTTTACATCTTGTCAGTGAAATCCAGGAGAGAGGAGTTCGTACTGAGTGAAGAAAGTGGGGTGATAGATGGGGCTGGGGGGTTGAAAGATAAGAAAATTGGGAGACACCTCTTGTTGGACTGTCGGGGATGAGGGAAACTCCTCTTGTTGGGCTGTTGGGGCTGGGGGAGACTCCTCTTGTTGAGTATGATAACGTTGAAGTTGAAGCATCCATCTGGGTCAGCTGTCCTCCAAAATGCTGTCTTATGTGCCATCTAAAAATGTAGGAGCCCACTGACAAAATGTCAGAGTGTGCAGAGGTTTCCATATATGCACATTTGAGATGCAGGTAGGACAGATCATTTAGGAGAAACAAAGCTGGAGAGGGTGTGATGTCAATCAAAGGGATTAGCAAAAGTTTAGAAGCAACCATATTTCGAGCCTTGAACTTCATTGCACATAGCCTGCAAAGAGTTTAATAGGTTCTATGAACAAATAAATCACATAAATTTTGAAAATTCGGTAATCCATTATCATTTAACACATCTCCTAGTGTATGAACTCCTTAAGTACTCCATCCAGGAAACTGGATAGGCTGGTTACCCATCAGGAGACCAGAAATATTGAATATAGGGGAGAAAAGGTGTCATTTCATGTCTTTCTTACACATCTTTTCTGCAGCCCTCCAAACAGATACATGGTTAGAGACGATCAACCCAAACGCACTTTTTAATGATTAGTAGTTATATTGAATAACTAAAGATCTTTCAATTTAATGGAATGAACCAAGCTCTTTTTAAGCTCTCACCAGGATACCATAATTGTCAAAGCATAGACTTAATAAAATTAACCTGGGGCAGGATGTTCATCTTAATTATTGTTACTCTGGCTTGCAGAGAGTTGGGCAGAGATGACCCTCCAACTAAATGAAGGCAAATGTTGTTCAGGGCGTCACCAAAGTTATTTTCCACAACAGTCTGTAGAGAGGGATATATATCAACACCTAATACTTGAACTGAACTACAATCAAGATTATGGGAGGCAGAGTGGCATGTTTCATTGCATCATTCAATGGTAAGATAGCAGATGTTGACCAGTTTGTTTTAAAGCCTGATATGGCACTGAATTGGTTGAAAATATGTAAAATGTGGGATTAACTTAGGTGCCCTCCTAACAAACGACCATATGTCATCAGCTTATAACGACGTGGTGATATGTGCCATTCATTGAAACTGGGGAGATCAGTGAGGATTGGCGAACTGCCTGAGCCAACAGCTCTAACGAAACGGCGAACGATAGTGGATTCAAAGGACAGCCCTAGCAAGAAGACCTACAGATGTTAAATGGTGATGCGCAGACCTTGCCTGTTTACACCATCACATGGATAGAATGTAGCACTTTGATCAAATAAATGTCTGTCGCACTAAATCCAATCCCGTCTAACACAGACAACAAGTAAGGCCATTTGTGCCGATTAAATGCCTTCACTGCATCCAGTGACAACACCGCAGCAGTAGAACTTTAACTATCAGCCCTATCAATAATATACAACAGTCCCCTTACATTATCAGAAGCCAGTCTGGTTCCAATGAAACCAGTTAGATCGCAGTGAGTCAATTCAGTCATGTACCTCTGTAAACATCATGCAGTTATTTTAGCAAACATCTTCAAGTCAGCGTTTGGTAACAAAAGAGGTCCGTAGCTAACGCACTCTGCAGGGGCCTTGTTATTCTATAGTAACAAAGATATGGCAGCCACATTGATGTCTCTGGAGTGGGCTCCCTTTTCAGTGGCATGTTGGAACATATTAAATAATGTCTTGCCAGGATACAGAGTAGACCTTAAGAGGTACACTGTCAAAATCCGAAAATCTACCATTGTGCATCTGGTGTATTGTCTACCCCAGAGAATTCAGCTCATCCAGAGTCTTAGCCTCAGGCTCAGTAAGCTTCAAGCTAATTCATTACATTTGGCTTCATTAAATTTAATATTAGAGGTGTTTAAATCAGCATTAAATGAACGGAATGTTGCTTCGACCTTCTTTGGTTCAGTACATTAAGATCCATCTTCTGATTTTACGCTGACAATGTCTGCAAAAAGCTCATTGGATCTGAGTCTCAGAGCCAACAGATGGCTAGGTCATGCACTATTAAAATAAAAATGCAGCTTGTCATGAGAAATTATGAATTTCAGAATAGAATTAATTTTTTTCTCAACCATTCTTTTGTACTGCTGCATCATCACTAAAGTTGCTTTGTAATGAGGCATTCAATGCAATAAACCGTGCCGAGTTTGGTGGATCTCAGTTTCCCTGTGGTAGATGAATAGAGAGTTGTATTACTCCTAATAAATCCCTTGATAGTGTCCTATACAATTGTCAGTTGAACCTGAATTGATGTTTATAAATTCACTTAAGATTCAATCCTGCTATATATGCTGAATCTTGTAATAGGGTAGTGTCAAACTGCCATCTGAGCGTTCTGTTTACCACAGGACACAGTGACCCTTCAGTTAATTAAGCCTTATGGTCTGGCAGTGTCACTGGAATAATTTCAGCTATTCCTATTTATAAAAAAGATTGACAGGGGCAAAAATAAGTTCAGTCCGAGGAAGTGAGAAATGTCCTGCAGAAAAAATGAAGAATCTATGGTCGGTGGATTCAACTGTTCAGATCAAGTATAAGCCTGCATGATCAGCCCAAGCATGGGGTTTAGCCAAGGCTAGAGTTTGCGCCTTGCTTTCAGTAGCCGTGGACCTATCTAATGTATAATCCCATACTGCACTGACATCAGCTCCCACAATAACCTAGTTAGATCCAGAGTACTTTCAGCCAGTAGTCTAAAATATTCCTTATTCAAATATTTGGTGCATAAACAGAAACTACTAAGGTTATCATTTTCTTTCCTCTAAATGTAATTTTGCCATGGCTATCACTCTGGTCTGCCCAGACTATTCGCCCAGAAAAAAAAAAGGGAAGCCTGCATCTTGCTTGAACAGCCACACCTGTTCCCAGTAGTGTTTATTAGCTAAGCAACTGGCATAATGCTTCAAGAAATTGGTTTCTTGAAAAAATGCAAAATTACTTTGTTATGCAAAATGGTCTAAATGCTTGTCTGTTTATGGAGCACATTCACCCCCTTCACATTAGGGCTCAAAATCTTTAAACTTGACATGACCATATATTAGGATACAGATAGGAAGGCTCAGTAAAATGGCATCATCGCCAAATTTTATGAATGGACTAGGCAATGACTCAAGATAGTGAAAAATGAAAATTGTTATAATCGCTGGGAATGTTTTTGAGATATAAATTTTTCGCTTTTGTGGTGCCCCTACATGTGAAGTGCAATGCATTTTATCTGATATGTTCAACAAACACTTCTAAAAATTTGTGTTAAGCTTTGTGTTGCAATGAAAAAAAATGAATCCACACAAAACTTTCCACAAAAGTGGAAATACTTCTCAACAATTGTTGAGAAGTATTTATTGAATATATCAGATTTTAATAGCCAAAATTGTGTTAACATACATTTGGCAAAAGTTAATCAGTAGTTAATCAAGTTAACTACTCATACTTGCTTCAGTCCCTAATGCAAATAATTGATTTATTCATCTAGGTCTTAAGATTATTTCCACAAATTTTTGAGCAAATTAATTTGAATTCTTAAGGATTAGATATAAAAAAGCAGATTTGTGCATAATTTACAATAGTGAAAATCATTCCATGCGCAAAGAGGAGTGGCTTATATGTATAGATCTGACTGGATCCACAAAATCATGCAAAAGAAGTTTTTTTTTATTGACACTAATGAAGTTATGGCCCAAAATGTAAAGTGCTTATATAGCACCAGCATCTAGTCAGATTGGTCTGACTTTTGTTGCCCGAGTATTGAGTGATGCAACATCTCTGGTTTTTGAGATATATAGGGTTGTAGTGGAGAAATAAATAAACAGATAAGTAAGTGTATAAATAAATACATAAAAATAAAAATAATCAAAAACAATAGGGTTCCAGCACATTGTGATGGGGGCCCTGAAAAAGGGATTGTGTAAATTATACAAGTGTAACTGGTGGATTCCTGTGTTGTCTGTGTTTTGTTGTGAGGGAAAAAAACAAACCGTGGATATCTCTGGAGGCAAAAAAACAAAAAAACAGCAAAAGGTAAAAACAAAATCCTCCATCAATTAAGTTTGAACAACTAGCCCTTCTCCCATGGAGTACAACAGTAAAAGGGCATGTTATATTCAATGAAATGCAATAAAACACAGAAAACATTCCTGACAGCAAAAGGTAAAAACAAAATCCTCCGTCAATTAAGTTTGCACAACTCGAGCCCCTACACAAATCAAGTGACACAAGAATATGTTAGAACACTGTACAACAAGTTGAGGCTGAAAAATGAACTTATGAACATAGCTTAGCAGCACTAAAACACTAACGTTAGAGCGAGAGCAATGATGCTTACCTCTCCCATGGAGTACAACAGTAAAAGGGGAGAGGTAAGGCGGGAGACACCCTTATAAAGGAGGGGTACCCTCAAAGGTGAACGTAGGGGTACAGAAACTGAGCGTCAAACGTTCCACATATTGACCATGGAGATCCAAGCATGTCAGGTAATATCAACAGAAACAAATTTTGTGTGATTATAATACTTAATATTGCAACTGTATAAATGACTCTGTTACACAAGGTAGTAGTTATCTTAAGGGGATTAAGTAAATATTGCTAGTTTGTTAGGTCCAAACTCTATACCAATCTATTCAGACATCACACACGAGAAACATACTAAAAATCTCCACCTCAGAAGAATGTGATAATATGTCATGTCTAATGTGTAACATATAAACTGAGGCTATCCCTCTCTCATTACAATGCTTCACCTTCAGTTCCTTATACTATGGCAACCCGTGGCTCTGAAGCCGCATGCGGCTCTTTCTTTGCTCTGCTGTGGCTCGTGTCTTTGGAAAACAAATAAATAATGAGTATTTAATTTAAAATTATTTTATTTTATTTCAATGTAATTCTTTGAAGATTACGGTGCTCTTGTCACATTAAAATAAAACTAACTTTTTTGTTTTTTGTCACTCAAAATATATGTCACAACTGCAATATGTGTGACACCCGCCGGCGCAATTCATTGAGCTTTTCAAGCCCCCGTAAGCCAACCATGAATAATTTCAAGATAAGAAAAGTTTATGAAGAAAACAGAACATTTACCAGACAGCAAATTAAAGACATCAATTCAGCTGTGGCGTACTCAATCGCCAGCGTCTTTTTTCGTTCAAAATGTTCAAAATGTTTTTGTTGCATGCAGAAAAAAAAACGTTTTTTCTGTACCAGCTCATTGATTTCATGAATGCAACACACTATAGTTTTTTATACATAGAATAAGGTTAAAAAAAAAATATATGCAGTGTTATTTTCATTTTAGATGTCACAAGGGTTTTGCAGCTGGCAGTGTTTTCTGTGGGAAACGGGTCCAAATGGCTCTTTGAGTGTCTAGGTTGCCAACACCTGCTCTAGACCAATCATATCTGTATGATAAGGAGGATGAAGGTTACATGGCTTCCATCAACTCTGTCGGTAGGTAGTAAAGGTTGATATCTGTAATACGCACTAAATTTCCTCAAAAATCATCAAAAGCAGTCAAAAGAATTACATTCTTTTGCTCTGCAGGGTCCTAGGAGGTGCATGTAGGCATCACTATTACTCACACCGTGAGTTTTTGGTTTTATTGTGATTCTGTAGTATTTGCAGTGTTTTTACTTATGACAGTGCACATGACTAGACCTCATGTTAAAAAAAGCCACATTATCAACAATAATGTTATCAACAGAATGTGAAGAAGCACCAGTTCTGACATAATGTCAGAGACATCTATATATTGTACTGAAGAGATATCCAAGCTACTAAGGGTTATCAACCTTACTAATTGAGCTAAACTACCTTGTTTTCTTTCGTAAAACACTTTTTTTTTCAAACTAGCATCACATTTCCAACTACTACCAACTCTGGTTTGGTAAAAAAAAACCCTATTCACCCAGTTTGGTGTGAAAACCCAGCTGGTGACACCCAACCATTCATTCAGTTCATGCCTCTCCTGTCTCTGCTTGCAGTGTCTTCCTGGTCCCTGGAGCCAGAGTTGTGGTTGAAGTCACTGTATTCATGTTTGTACTGTGTGTAAAAAAATTTACAATTTCCGTCACTAATGCAGCAAATGTGTAATTAAGATATTTTCTTAATTTGTTTGTGTTTTGATGTAAGACACATGGGAAACAGTTTTCAAGTATTTGTTGGTGTGAAAGATTTCAACATTTTCATTATGAATTATATGACACATTGTTTGTGAGTTTTAGTGAAATAATAATTTTAGTTTAATATATTATGGTATTTAGTTATAAACATTACAAAAAAATAGTGTTGTGAACTTTTGCTTTGTAATACTATTGGTCAGAGTTGACCTGGAGTCAATTCGGTCAAGATAAAAAACAAGGGCAGAGAGAACACTTAAGGAAAAAAGCCTGAAAATAAAAACCAGAGGGCAGAGGGTGTGTACAAATCCCAATAGTAAAAAGACTTTCGGATGAAGTGCATAATGAGTGCATCTATAGAGCACTTGGCAATTGTGGCAAGAAAAGACAGGGACAGATCCCCACTCGGAGATGGGAGCCCACCAGGTTAAGAGGGAGAGTGGGGGTGAGTGGTTAGAGAGATAGAGAGAGGGAGAGGAAGAGGAAGAGAGAGGGATGAAAACAGCAAGACTGGGTTCGAGGACACAGAAACAGGGAAAAAGATTGTTCTTAAGATTTGTTTCAGTTTCAAAGTCTCGTCTGTCAGGAATGAGAGCCAGTTAACTATGTTACAATCAGAGGATGCACACTTTTTAATAAAGTTGATAAAAATGGTCCACCATAGTACATTTAAAGTTTACAATATGTGAATGTGAAATCATTGAATTCGTGACGAATTCATGATGAATACAATACAGCTTTTAGATGTAAATTGATTCTTCCTAATGCTGAATTTTAGCACAATTTATGTTCTTACGTTGTGAAAATGTATTCTCCTGGCAGGCGGTAATACAATAGATGTGTTTCTAAACAGGGCAACTCTTTCTCCATCCTTTTTGAGTAGAAGAGGTTCTCGGTATTCCTCTACAATGTTTATTGAAACAGCTAAAAAAAACAATGTTTTAGAACAGGCAACAAAAGTTCATTACATTTGCTGTCCATCATCATTACTTCTCAAATTTTACAAGCAACAAAACAAAAAAACATATGGTCCTGGTTTTTAATAAGGCTTACCAGCTGGGTTCTTTCTGTGTGGAATTATGATGTTCTCTATACCAGTGCATTTTCCTCTCACAGTGTAGTTGGGTTAGTTAGACACTCGACCATGCTTGTAGAGGCTATTCCTTGGTTAGCATGTTAGCCCTGTGACAAAATGGTGTCCTGACGATGTGGTATGTTAAACATGAAGTGCTAAGAGGCAAATTCATATACTATTAAAATAGTTTTTAATAAAGACCCATCACAATTAAATCTCATCACAGTCTCATTATAGCATATAAAAGTTATTTCTCAAAACATTTTGATCTATTTTAACAACAGGTAAAAAAAAAACATTTAGAACTCTCAGTGTGGCTGTTGTGAACTGCAAAGGAACCAAGGTTGTGTGCAGGACTTAACAATGTTATTGAATAAAAATTATACAATCTGATGGCAATGTGTACCCCTCAAACAGTAAATGCATTGGATGTTAAAATGTTCATATTGTAACAACTGAATTGTGTCTAGCCCTAGCCTACTCACAGTGGTTACCACCTTATTTATGCATGTAGCCTAATCATAAACACTCTGCAGGCTACAACAAACAAACAAAAAATCTCTAAAATGATTTGCAACTAAAATTAAATTGTTTGGGTAGGAAGCAACTGAAAAAACCTGTTTCAGGGCACAAAAAGTTCTTGGTCCTTTGTTTCACATGTATTTAAATTAAAATATGGCAGCCTGAAAACAACTGAAATTTCGTGAGCCACATTCTGTTTTGCCTTCAAGAAATGCAATTAATAGTACTCGTGATTCGATGTCAAGATAACCATAAGACTGTGTAGTAGTAGTAGTAGTAGTAAAACTGGCACGGGCGAAAAGCGTTACAAAATGTTAGTAAGACCTGCTCATTTGATCACACTCACAACTATAAGTTAATCAATGCATCGACTGTTAATTAAGTCATTTCTGGAAGCGCAGTTGATTCAAGTAAGGAAGCACTTCATGTGCATTGGGTCTGCAGCAGCATTCTACGCTCCAGCAACGGCTCAGCAGACTCCTATACAGATACCCCTGCTCTGAGCAAAACACCGGGTGGTTCTGAAACGACGGTCGTAGATTGTGCGCCACAACGGCGTAGAGCACATGTTGCCTGTCACCGGTGTAGGGTTGCTCTCTGGTGATCAGCTGCCACAAAGTGATCCCGAAAGAGAAGATGTCGGCTTTGGTAGATACACCCTCGCCTTTTAGCAACTCTGGGGATCTGTGTGTGTACGTGCCGCCTGCGTGGCTTAGATGGGGACTGATAGCGCTCACTTCGCATCCATGGTCCAGTTTCAAAGAACAGCCAAAATCGGCAATTTTGCAGACATCGTCACATGAAACCAACACATTGGCTGGTTTTATGTCCAGATGTACAACATTATGGGAGTGAAGAAACCGCAAGCCGTGTACAATGTCTACTGAGTACCTGAGCCACCTATCCTGTCCCAGCGGTTCTGTACATCCGTAAATGATTTGCTGCAGATTTCTGCTCCCCACGAACTCCATCAGTATCATTCCGGTGCTGTTTTTATCTCCAAATTCCACCGGTACGCAGGTGGTCGCCGCGATGACACGCACGATGTTTCTGTGGCACAGGTGTGCGGCATTCAGCTCGGCCCAGAAGCTCTGGCGGGACGCCAACATGTTCTTGGTGCATTTCTTGACTTTCTTCAGTGCGACCGTGTCCCCGAAATATTCCGCCTTATACACGGAGCCGAACCCTCCGGAACCCACAGGCTGCAATGAGCGCAGCTCCTTCCAGTGAATCACAGAGGACCACAACCGGCTGGCGACTCTGCCGTGAAGTCGTTGTACAGGGACTTGTAAAGTGGAGCCAACGGAATGTTTGGTCAACGGGCTGCTGCAGGTCCCGATGTCCAGAGAGGGGTAAATGTCTCTCGGCAGCAGGCGAGTTACGGGGATCGGAGAAGGCATCGTGTGTACTGCAGGGTGCCAGTGCAGCGTTTAGTCTGCTGCTGAGTAGACAGCAGCTTCGGAGTCTCAAAGCTTCTCAGCACAAACACAAACTTACAGTCACACCGCCACTTAGTGTTGTGGAGTATGTAATGCTTTCTGTGTAAGTTCAACGGGTTCATTCCGGTGGTTCAACTCAGTTTACTCTCTCTACAGTAGGGGAGTACGGGGTAGAATTAGTCACGTTTTGCATTCTGTAGGAGTGTAGGACACAAAACTTATGCATGTAGCTATTACTAGGCTTATGTGTATGCATGTATGCTAAACTTATTAGCAAATAGCTGGGTTCTTTTGTTTTTTTTTTCACATTAGTAAATGCTGACAACTTTGACTTAGTAGATTCAGCATGAGGCTGGGGGAGGGTTTTTCACTGAAGAACATGTTACACAGTCTATTTGTCCTTTTCAGTCTTTTCACTCAGAATGTTCCAACATGCAGGAAGAGAGAACCACACTACCAAAGAATAAGCAGGTGATGATATGACAGTACACAATATGTCCTTGTCACCTAATTTATGGTGTATCACTCTTTTGTAGACTGCTGAA
>JAPZDZ010000013.1:20382050-20394109 GCA_029783805.1 Acanthurus tennentii | reverse complement strand
CAGGTGATGATATGACAGTACACAATATGTCCTTGTCACCTAATTTATGGTGTATCACTCTTTTGTAGACTGCTGAAGGTGACCTCCTTGGCCGACCTTTAAAACTTCAGACTACACAAACATTGTGATGAAGTGAGAGAAGCATGTCACAGCACACACACAAAAAGGAGGGCAGAAAGGGGTATTAATCAGCCTACAGAGTAAAATATATACCATAAAACCACCAGTGTAGTTGAGTTAAAAGCATGTCTGAAAATTCTGGGAATTTCCACAGCACCATAAATCTGGATTAAATGTATACTGTATATTCTGTATGATGGTTTTCTTTAAAAACACCCTCCAAAAAAACCAACATGACAGGAAAGATGCAAAAAAAGTTATGAACAATATTGTATGAGTTTGAAAATGTACAAAGTTATAGTTTAAATTAAGACTGCTTGAAGGGTCATATGCTACATTTTGATAAAAAACAGGATGAACAATAAGTTAACAAGTTCGGGAATCATATTGTCAAATGTGAAGGATAACATAAAATGGGTTATATTTTATTGTATGGTATTGGTATCCTGTGCAGTGTGTTTTTTTATTAAAGGTCCCATATTATGCAAAATATATTATTATGGTTTTCCAATTTAATTCTGTGCCCCCAGCCTATTTACAGACCTGCCCACTATGAGAAAAGTGCATCCTTTCCCTGTCTTGCTTGCTCAGAAAATGTGTGCCTTAATGCTCTGTTTCATATTTGCTCTCCTTGTGATGTTTTAAGGGGTGAAGCCACACCTCCAACAAGGTGACACTCCCAGTGCTGGATGTTTGTGCTGCTTCAAGTGTGTCTATCCCACACTTGTCATTGTTTTCCTTGCTAAAGGGCTCTGGTAGACAAATAAAGATGTTTAATGCACAGGCAAAGCATGCTTATTGCTCTGTTGCTGGCTGTAGAAACTAGCACATGAGTCTTCATTCACTCCTACAATCCCAGGCAGTGATAACCAAGTGGATTCATTTTATTTTTTAATAGAAATGTACCCCCATCACATAGTTAAGTTACATGTGTGTGCTAAGCATTTCACCTTGAACTGCTTTGTCAGTGAGGGTCAGTACAAAGCAGGATTTGTTTCAAGTTTGGGAATTCCCATTAAAGTGCTAACAGATGTTAGCTTTGCGCCCTCAATATAAAAAATATTTACAAACCATCTGCTAAATTCACATAGTTAACATAAACCAGCACATGCTCATTATTATAAGCAAAGTGTACAGCAGGAAGGGAAGGACTCGTCCATAATGATGACTGTTATTGCTTTAATACCAATACAAACTGAGTCTGTTAAAGGTAACCAAGTGCTACCCTGAGTTCTCATTGAAAGCACTGGGTCCTGGCCTAAGTTGCATCTACTTCCTGAGAAGGGCGTAGCCAGCCACAGCACATTTGCATTTAAAGCTTAAGGCACAGAAACAGTACATTCAGAAAACCCTGAAACAAAGTGGTATATTGGCATGCCTATGCCTAAGGGTAAGATACTTCAAAGGCATATTTTGGAGACCTCTGAGAGCTATTAACTGTCCAAAAAGGGCATATTATACAGTCCCTCCAGGAATTCGCACTGTTGCGATCGCAACAATTCACGCAAATTCAACCAATGTCCGTGAATTCTGAGCGACCTTGCAATTTTGTCCAATCACCGCGATTTTTCCGCAATTTTGGCCAGCTCCCATGAGTTCCACCAATTATAGCAGTCCCCAGCACAAACATAATGCACGTACATCATCGAATTCACTTCCTTGTTTATGGTTTGAAGATGCAGACGTGCAATAGTAATGTCTCTCACTTACCAACAAAAATGACTGCTAAAGACCGTGCAAAACAATTCCCTGATGTTCTTCACGAAAGCGGAGGTAAACTGTTTTGCACCCCGTGCAATATTGTGGTGGAACAGAAACGAAAATCATCGATTGACAAACACTTTTCTACCGCGAAACATATTAGGAGAATGGGTGAAACGAGCTGACCACAGACCAGACAATTCACCGTGACGGAAGCTGTTGCATCCAGATCTGTCATGAGCACTGAAAGAATGAAGGTAAGTTAGATTAATTAATTGATGTGACAAGCTGTGAGCGTGTGTGAATAAGTGTGTGCCAGGATGTGAAATTAACTTGACAGATGTGTCCAAATATGATTCATTATACAAAACAAAGGAAAAAAAAGCAACTTTTTAGCAATTTTCACTGTCTCCCGCAATTTCATCGCAATAAATACATTTAAAACATCGCAATGTATATCGCAATTTTTTAGAAAAGCTGCCGCGAATTCAGGCATTTTAGGCCGCAACAATCTTGAAAAACACCCGCAAAATCCTGGAGGGATTGAATGTAAGACCTCAAAAGCCTGATCTTCTTCCTTCATTTTAACTCCAGAAATTAAAACACATCAATGAACCAAACTGTTGCACCAAGTTGCATGTTTCCTTACTACCATGAAGACACAGTGTTGTTTATTTTGAATTAATCCCACATATTCTGTCTTGCAACCCCAAATACCGCTTATGCTGCAGACATTTTGTCTACATAAGTCTAGCCTTAAAATCAGATTTTCTGTTTTGAGTGCATCAAATGTTGGATTAAATATCCCCTGGGCTTGAAAGATGCACAGGAACACAGAAGCACATTATCACAAAATCATCGCCAATGACACTGTTTTAGGAATGACCACACAGTTGGATTCTTATTTTATGTTTATTTAAATTTCATTACATTGTGTAAAAACACTGGAGTTGACGACTGCAGCTCTTCTCTCTCATAGCAGCAAAGTATGTAAATCAAATCAGGTTATTTTGCCAGACAATAAATAATCTGCCTCTTTGGATGATGTCAATGTTTAAAGAACAACGGATAAAAGCTGCAGCATTAATTTTTATTTTACGCAACCTATAAACATATACATATATATTTACTTATATATGTTTATGTGAATTACTTTGCCCATATTTATAAAAAAATACAACAGTAGTTTGTAAAATAGACTTGAAGTAGAATATTGAGAAATAGCAAGACCATCATTGTCACAGGATGGTATTGTTGAAATGCAAATAACAAAACCAACATGGCTGGAATGCAGTTCATCCATGAACTTCCTTCGTTCTTTTTGAATGGTGTCACATCGAGTCTTGTTTCTCAGTGTCAGCACCGATGTCTTCATCTCTACTGAATGACTTCACTCAGCACAATCTCCAACAATGATTCAGTGTCCCAATAACACAGGTAAGGAGGGGGTTAGGTGGGGTATGTGATATTACAGGCAAGTCTTTCAAAAGGCTTTCAAAGTCACAGTACAATAAAAAATATATATAGCTATATAGTACAACCAGGCACACTGCCAACAGTTCAGCTAAACTGGATACTTTCTTTGTACAAATGATACATTAAAAGAGGTCTGTAGCACCTTAAGGAGCCTTAGAAGTATGTTAGCAGCTTGATCCAATACCAAAATATATTGCAGTATTGCAGTGTTTCTTACATACACATTCAATAAAGTTCACTTGTACCACTGAAGCTTATAAGGAAGTTTGACATGAATTGCTAAAGGTCTGGACCTCTAAATGAAGAGCATCTCCTGTTTCTTGTTCACCACACAATAGTGAGACTCATTTCTTTTTTTTATCAAGACAGTTTAGTTTAATTTCAAATTTTTGAACTCAATGTCAGAATCCAAATGTGGATCTACCTCTTTAATGTGTGATGTTTTTTTTATACTCAACTTTGATCCACAGTTTGTTGCTTTTACTCTCCACACATCAAATCTCAAATGGATTCTGTTATAACAGCCCATATCAGTTGTTACATCAAATGGTCATGGTTATGGTAATTTATGGTTATCTGATTTGAAAAAATTGTCCATGCAACATTTTTGGAAGGAAACCTGTCACATGTCACACTATATCACACTGAGGTCAAAAGATCAATGGAGGAGAAAAAACATCAATATTTTAACACAATTCTTGCTAATCTCTTCAACAATTAATTAAATAGCCCATGACAAGATGATACTATTAAGTGCTATCTAATCATCCATATAAGCTTCATTATTCTTTGTTCTCACCTAAATCAGCGGTTAAATAGCCAAAGAAGGCCTTCTGAAAAACTAGGCCAACAAAAATCTGTGTTTAAGGTACATTATTTGTTAAAAGTCCCCTCAATGAGATAAACAGAACACTTGTGCAAGTAAAGCAAAAATGACACTTTGATAGGAAAAACACTGTCAAAATTGTACCTGTAAAAATAAAACATTTTATATTGTATTTACATGTTATTGTTCTCTAAAAGAGCTAAATATATCATCTATACATTTGTTATAAAGGTTTTACGAAAAAGGTACTGGAGGAAATAAAGGCATTCAATTTACAAAAAGTGCTATGAAAAAATTTGAGGCGTGCTATGATCTCTTGTAAAAACCACAAACCTTCACAAGATACAAATAGCAAACTTCCATAAATGCTTTAAAACATCACACATTCAACTCAATGTTTCACAAAACCCAGAAAAATATTGTCTCCATTCATATCTTATCAAGTCCTGTCATTTAGAAAGGAAGAAGGGGGAACTTAACACTTCTAAGTCATCTTGTTGTTTTGGAAAACAAGATGAGTATGTGAGGTAAATGATAACACTATTGGGTTTTACACACACACACACACACACACACACGCCAGACACGCACACACACAAGCACACACACACACACACACACACGCCAGACACGCACACACACACACACACATATCCCCATATATATCCATATATATCCATCAAACTAAGATGCACCTTCTGTTATCTGTGGTGGTGATGCAGAAAGGTAGGGTTTGGCAAAACTTTTGCAAGCTGTAAAGTTCACATTTTTGCCATGTAGTGTGCAGTCCACTTTCTCTTCAAAGTATTGAAAGTATCCCAAATTATGGCTGTTCTACAGCTGAAATATGAAATCTTAAATATTTAGCAGCAAACGTGGCCTCAGTGATTTTTAATCCTTCAGCCACATTGTTGTAGGACTATTTTTGAAAATTTGATGAGGAAGTTTTATTATTCATATAAAATAAACCAAGTTTGTTTTTGTTTTTTTAATAAAAAAAAATACTAGAGTAGGCTACCCAAATGTTGAGAATGAAAGTTAACTCTTGATCTTGGATTCTGTAGTTTGATAAATAATCTCAATTGAAGGTCCACTTGCTTAATTTTTTTACAGCCCTCCAAACAAGTATCTCATAGCCTTTAAATTTGCTCACTAGTATTTTTGTGACCTGAGTAGGAAACTTTAGTCACAGGGTCAATTTTATATAATAAATTTTAATTACAAGCCCTTGGATGTGAACTATTTCTGAAGAAGACAGTGCCCTTAATCTGAATTATGAGCATGTAGCTTTCTCCCTTCTATGTATGCCTGTGAGCCAGCATCTAGGATGGGTATGTTTTCCTCAGTTTTTATTCAATTGTGATTGAAATCAGAAACTACCTACTGGATCAAAGAATAACATGAAAAGATGAATGTGACCAAACATTTGATGTCATCTTACAGTAAAGATTTGGTATTCAGTGCTACACACATATTTCAGTTGATACCCAGCCCTGCTGTGCAGGCTAGTGATTGCTGGCATTATGTTCATTGTATTTGAAAGGAGACTACAGTCATAACACCATAGCTAGCAACAGCTGGAAAACACATTTGTGACTTGAGTATCTGGTATAATACAATTTATAGTTCACGATGCAAACCTAGTTGAAAAATCATGTTTTTCCTTAAATCATTCTCTAGCAGCAGGCTGAATCTTTAAATGTATTTTTGTGATTTCACAGATGTCTACTGTCAGCCCAGAACGAGATGCAAATGCTTGCCTGGGGAATGCTATGTGACTGGAGTGACTTACAAGGCGTTGAGGTCACAAACGAGGCTAACCTTAACTAAGTAGCTTTCTATGTGTAACAACAGCTGCAGCATTAAGAAAATCTAAATGTACAGCACAGTCAAGAGAGACGTTAGTTGATGATGACATGTCAAAGCAATATATCGGTACTAACTCTGGTTTTATATGGTATGGTATATATGGTATATGGTAACAGTTATGTCTCTTGAACCACACTTTTATGGTCCTCTTTTTATCATAAATGTATTCAATATATGCTTGCTTTAACACATCAGTAATTTATACATCTCAATAGACATTTCATAGACTGTTTTTCAAGAACTCCTGATGTGTTGTTCATATTCCACCATATTGTCTATTTTTCAAAAGGTTAGGACTATGATTTATTTAGAGGGGGAGAAGTGAAATGCTTGATTTTATCTTTGGAAAACAATGTAAACTCTGTAAAAAAGATACATATTTTACAACACAGCTATTACTTTTGTCACTTTTTCTTATAAAAAGCACCTCTATATTTTCTATACTGATTTTAAATGACAGCAGATGTTAAAAGTGTCACATTTAAGATATGGCACAACTTGCTGATGACAAAGCAGTGAAGCCACTATACTTGACTTAATCTTCAAAAATATGATGTGGAAATGTGCATTTATTACTGTATGGACTGACTGGGGCATTGCTTGTCAATCTGAGGTGAAAAGCAGCTTCTGTTTACTAATTTTCTTCACTATTCATGATCAAACATCAAGCAATGCTGAGAAACACCTCTCTTTATGTTTTGGTTAGAGGTGGAAGCCCTGACTGACGGCAGAGACCGGCAAAAATACCATTCTGAGAATTCAAAGAATCACAGATGTTTTCATACCAAAGCATTACATAAAAGAGATGTTCTTTTAAATATGCAACTTTTAAATTATAGTTGTAATTTACTTAAGGGGAGACACTACAGGAGAAAACATGTTATGTTTGTCGTTTTTTTTACACTAGTCAATTTTGAGGTTTTGGAGTATTTTCCTTTCATAACATGTCTTCTTTTTAACTAACTTGAAGAAAACATCCCTGAAACACATTTAGATGTTTATATTTTGAACAGATTTCCACAAATTAATTTATATTTAATAAGGTAGCATCATAGCATGTAGCACATGTAAAAACAAGATACCAGAAAACTTGTCATACAAAAAAAAAAACAAAAACAAAACTGTCTTACTGTAACAATTAAGAGCAGGAGGCTTCATGGTGATAAATATTACTTAAATTTTTTTTGTCTGCTTTTTAGTCTGTATCTGTATTTGCCACCTCATCTTACACCTTATATTTTAAAGGGCATTTTCTTTAAACAAGTTTTACCTCAAATCTGATATGCTTCAAAAAACAGTTACGCACTTTTACATTTTCAGACTTATTCCTATCTGATTTTTTTTTATAGAAGTTTCTTCTTTTAAAGTATTTGTCCTCATACTATTTAGAGCCTGATTAAAATAACATTTAATATCTAAACATATGGTAAAAATTGATTTTTTTAATGTATGTTAATAATATTTTCTGAAATATGAATTTCCCCTTGATAAAAAACTTTGGTTCTATTGTGCAGAAAAGAAATAAATGAAATAATAATTTTAAACTTTGTTAAATCCAATGTTTAGATTTCTGTTTAGAAAAATGACTGCAAATTAGCATTCATTCAACAGAAAATGACTCATTAGCGTATTTTAATAAATAATTTCTGACAACTTATTGTGCAAACAAAAGAGTTGTTTGGAGACAATTGATCAGTTGGGGATGTTACATTGTGATGTCTCTTAATCAGTTTTTTACTCATTCACCAATTATGTCTCCACTCCACAGTACAACAGAGGTAATACAAATCCTAAACATTCATAAGAATTCTGGGCTGATTTTTTTAGTGCCATCTTACCTTCATTGTATTGGAGTGGAAACAGATATCTCAAAAACATTGTTGTACTACTCCCAAAGCAGGTGAAACTTTCTCCCAACACACTTAAGTGTGTTTGATAGTCCTTCAAAGTCTGAATCAGGAAAGGACTACCTGGACTAATGATCTTGATCCAGCATGTTTTTGCCCTGATCAGTTAAAACATCCCTTAAATCTAGAAATGGGTAGTTGCGAATCCCAGCTATATCTTTCTTTACATTCATTTAGTTCTGCACATTTTCATTTGGAGATATCCAGGCACCACTGTAGTCTAATATTATACCCTTGTAAGCACCTTTGATGGTACAGGTAAGTGCCTTTCTAGGGCACTAGAAGCAGTTAAGAGGTGGTGGCTGGTGTTGACTGCTGAGATTTTTGGCAGACCCAAGGCTCTCTGGCTACATGTCCAAAACAGAGCTCATGTTTTATTTCTCAAACATCTCATTTCAGGTGAATGACTCTCCCCTAAAGCTAGAAACCATGAACTGAGAGCTGATTATATATAGAGACATGGAGGCAAATCCTGCAGCATCTCAAAGGGAGCAGATTCTTTGATTGTATACTTAGTATTTCACTCAAATAATGGGCTTTAATAATTAAAGCAGTGTGGCATGAATGCATTGGTATTTCTGAAAAAAATGGGCACTGTTTACTTGCATACCAACATTTTGATCTTAAAAAAACAACTGAGCACTGATAAAGATTTGACTGCAATGTTCCTTTATATCTTATTTACCTTTGAGTGATCCTTATCTGGAAAATAAACTTTTCCAGAGGCATGAGTTAGCATACATTAAGAACTTTGTTAACATTGCTGTTATCATTAATGAGCAAATACACTTAATCACAATTTACATTAGCATACCAACTGGCTGTGGACTATTTTCTGATACTTAATATTACTATTACTATTTTAACTACCAATTGTGTAGGTGTAAACTGAGTCTTTATGTCTCTCATTTCATCATGTTTAGCTTTAAGAAAATTCATGGTGACAGGTTTAGCCAGAGTAGTCAAAATGTACAGAACTAACATGTGTTTTGTGTTGTAGGAGGTTCCTGCCACTTTAATATAAACACAAGTGATATGGAGTCATGCCAGAGGAAGTAAGAAAATGTGGCTGACGTATATTTTCACTGTCAAACTGCTGAACTGATTTTGAACTGCCTTATATTTTAGAACATACAGTGGAGCTTTAAATATTTTTGCTAGCCTACTAGGTAGCCTGGGTAGCCTACTAAATGTTTTTTAAAACTCTATCTTCTGTAAATTATCATAAATTATTTATATTGGGGAAAAAACATAAAATGCAATGCAACTCGATGAATGCAAAGGTGTGGCACAGTTGCTCACAAAAGATTTCCTTTATGATTCTGAATATCTGTTTTTACCCCATGCTTTACGCTAAAAGACCAAAATAGCAGCAAAATTCGACAGATTCACATAATGTTAAAATTATTTCATAAACTATTAAGGATTCCACATTGTCCCTAATTGAATGAAAAAAAAACAGCATTGGAATACTTAATGTTATATGAGTACATTATATCTAGCTCTTAGTTTAAAGACAGACTGGCATTAATATTTGGTAAACATATAAATATAAACCTATGTATGTGTGTGTGTATGTGTGTGTGTGTGTATTTTTCAATATTTCATGTTCAAATTAGGGTAGCCTACAGAGACTTCTTTAGCATTTGCAAGATAATTGGGGGATTGTGTTGCAATATTTTTGAGCAAAAGTATCATCTAAGTTATAAAAGATGTGTTTTGTTGTTGCTGTTTTTGTTTGAAGTGAAGTGTTAGCTGCAGGCCTTGTACGCACTGCCAATACTATTTGATGTGCCCAATTTGTTTTTTTATGGTCAACTTTTGCATGCGACCTTTGTGATGATTACACAATAATATTAGGTACTACACTTCAAAGGTAGCCTAGTGACTTGAAGATGTAAAATGAGCTATCCTGCATCTTTTAAATCTGATCTATGACTAAAAAGTTTAGTTTGAATCCAACACTGAGGAACAAGGAAAAATATCTACACTTCTCAGAGCTTACTCTTACTAAGAGCACATCGGCTTGGCCATGGAAAGGAAAAAAATCAGGAAATACTTCTTATGTATAATTCAGGAATTACTTTCTTTCAACAATATATGGAAGATATTGAGTACTACTAAAAGAGGACTCTAACAGGATACTTTTATTTAGTTGACTGGGAAAGGCTCATAAACAGTAAATGGTTAATTGTATTTGTGAGTCATTAAAAGTGTCCTTTTTAAGTTTTCTGTGCCAAAATTGGTGCCTCTTTATCCAGATACACAGATGATCTTAACTACCTAAATTGAGATGCCAGGTGTATTGCAAAGAGGGTGTTAGGACGGTAAATGGCACAATGCCAGCCCTTGGTATCAATTACTTTCTATATTGAAATATCCAAATTAGGTTTTTTAATCTATCTAAACAGTCTACAGTGATGTTTCAGCAGGTAGAAGCCAGCTCTTTTTCTGTTTGCTTTACTTTTGGTTGGGGACTGAGAGATAACTTAGAAATCTTGTAAAATACATAGTTAAGCTTTTCATAAAAATACTTCCAGAACTATCATGAAATTTGACCAGAAAATACACACTATATAACCTTGCACGCTAGACCAAATCAAAGTTATGAGTTGTCTGGTACCTCTCAGTTCATTTTGGATTTCCAAAGGACTCTATCGTTGGACACTGACCAAAATGTCACTGGACACATTTGGATTGATCTTCAACCAATCAGAGCATGAAAAGTGTGACAGGACACTATGTGACACATGTAAGTTGGGCAGTGCTTGATCCACCTTCAGTTTGGGGTTAAAAAATGGATGGTCTGGTCACAAATGCTGTCAAATTAAAGCTAAACATATTTCCTTAGAGATTTTAGGAATGCAGCATAATGCAGTAAGAGGAAGTTGATTCATACTTGATCAGTACTGCCTATTTTGACAGTTTGATGAGTTTTGAGAGCCTGTTCAGCCTGTTGTTGCACTGTAACAACAAATTTAAACAACAAAAAGTGTGCCATTTCAAATCTGACTGGTAACACCTCTTAGTCATTCATCGAAATTAGGGGCAAGGGGGCTGACCAAACCCATTTGCCAGAGTGACCAAACCATGTGCTCTACAGTCTGGCTCCCAGACAACTAAAAAAATGCAGTTTAAACTGTAAAACTTTTGCTTAGTAGTT
The DNA here is from genome assembly GCA_029783805.1 of Acanthurus tennentii. NCBI lineage: Eukaryota > Metazoa > Chordata > Actinopteri > Acanthuriformes > Acanthuridae > Acanthurus > Acanthurus tennentii. The sequence goes on along the minus strand of JAPZDZ010000013.1, from coordinate 20,383,047 downwards.
TCTACTCAGTACCATGTTTATAACAATGAGAATAAGCTTTTAATTTATGGATTTATCAAAAGAACAAAACTGATGTTTTTACATGTTATTGACTATGTACTACTAATCACGCATACTTTAACTTTATGCCAAAAATCCTTAATAGCATCCTTTATACTTTCAATTGAGTTTCTCACCTTCCAGTAAGCCACTGGTTTCTTGTAATTTCGGTTAATATTGGAAATAAACTTACAGAGACTTCAAACTAGGTTATATAATCCAGTACAGTGAACATTAGGTCTGCTTTAACTGCTAACAAGGTGATGTGACTGCGCTTCATGGTAAAGCAGTTATGAGCACATACATTACAGTAATGTTATTCCCAACAATACAAGCAGATTGATCACCGTAATGGATTACCTGACTCATGGAGTTACTTCATTTCCATACATATTAGAAATTATTTGAAACACAATAGCTGCCTGGAATATTGCATGAATTTCATACAAATCTAATTTGGCTTGGAAGATGGCCAGCAGTCATCAATATTACTTGATGTATTAAACAGATGTAAATGGGCAAAAGAACACCTTAAAACTACAAATTGGTCCCTACAAAACATATAAGAAAGGCACAAAATGAGGTCAATTATTATGACAGATAACATCACATTGTACAAAGTGCTGAACAAATAACAATTTACATAGCAAAATCTGCTTCCTATGGTCATGTTTTCTCCAAAGCATAGGGGGTTAGGTAAAGCAAGAAAAATGTCACTGCAATACATTTACTATTGTCAGTCATCTATGTGAAAATTCTCCAACTCTCAAAAGACTTATTTAATTAATTCTGACAAAATTCCCACTGTCAAGGTTTAACAATATATGATTGCAAGAAAAAAAAAAGGTTTTGCTTCCCAAATGTGTACATGGTGTGTTTGTACACTGCTTAATGTTGCAGTGCACTATGGAGTGCTGCACCCAAAACTGTGAACTTGAGGCTGTGCTGGCCTTATATA
>JAPZDZ010000013.1:20353562-20378064 GCA_029783805.1 Acanthurus tennentii | reverse complement strand
ATAAATGTATTTATAGAGTGTGGTCTAGACCTGCTCCATATGTAAAGTGTCTTGAGACAACTTTGTTGTGATTTGATATAATATATAAATAAAATATATTATTTATAATATATAAGTAAAACTGAATTGAATTGAATTGAATTGAATAATTTCAGTTGGTTCATTGGTAATGTTTTCTCAATGTGTTGATAAAAACATGAGGCATTACTTTGAATTGAATACTATGAATTAAGGTGACTGGGCGGTTTGGTAACTGATAATTAGATACATTAAATCTGCCAAAGGAGCAGATAATCCTCCACAGAATTCCCCATGTTGCAGTCCAATGTTTCTACAGTGGCCAAAAACAAACAAACATTGCATCTACAGAGGGCCTTTAATGTTAGAGGCCACTGTAAGCTCTCCTACAAGATTTGGATGGGAAGGGTGAGCAGAAATATCTTTAGTTGGTTGCAGTCTGTGACTTATCCACTAGATGATACTGAATCCTACACAATAGATTTTAACGCAGTTATGCAGTCTGAAAGATGTTTAAATGGCAAGTGTCTGCCGTATATACAGCCTCATCCTGAGTTGCTGCTCATTCATACATGCACGCTGCCCCACTGAACCCCAGACTCTCTCATTTGCGCAGTCATTACTGCAGCTGTCTGCTGGCCGTTGTTCCACTAACCAGCCATCTAACTCACATCCGCATTTCAGTCAAAGCCCTGAGATATGCACGCAGGAAATTGAATGTCAATGTGAGCTTCAAACTGGTACAATCTTAATGTATATTGATGGTAAGAGTACAGATACATTCACTAATACCTTATATGTAAATGGGCGACAACATACAAAAAGCATGTGTGGTTTGTTTAGTTTAGTTACTGAAATATCAGACCACACCGCAGTATATTTGATTTGTATTTTTCACCATGTATAAATTCTCTTATACCCCTTGCAAGGTCACCCAACTGAAAACTAGAGCAAGTATATTGGGATGCCTTTTCAAGCATCAGGTCATCACATGGGGGCCTTCCTTACCATTTGATGCGAGTTATTACATCACTGGAATCCACCCCATCCAACTGCTGCCACAAGATCAATATTTAAAAAACGGGTTTCAGCATGTTCTTTGTGCAACATTTATAGTACCCCAAAAACCAAAAGCACTTCAGTGCACCTCCTCATATATAATGCTTTTGACAAAAATCTCATACACTTTAAAACCTTTATGGTTGACCAGTGTCAACTACAAAGAATCTTTCCCACCCAGCTTTGTTTTAGTCTTGAAACCCCTGTAAACTGGTACCTGGGATTCCATACCAGGGGACAGGAATAAAAGAAAAGTTTACTTGAAATAACTAATTGTCTATTTAAAACAAAGACATCTATATAATTAAAGCTCTTGAGCAAATTAAGCTCCAAAATAAAATAGTTCAATTTAATGAAATACAAATAGACTCAAACATGTTATGAAAGAGAGACAAAAACAGATTAATAGATAGATCACATCTAACATTGAAAATTTTGCTATATAACTATATATTTGCACAAGACTGATTATTCTCACAAGGGATTATCAGTTACAGAATGTTTGTATGATCTGCATTGATTTTGGGACATCCATCAAACTTGAAAGAAAACTCTGCAGTTGATTTTTAGGAGGTATTTTCCATGTATTAGACTGTGAAAGCTTTCCAATGACATATTTAATAAACAAAGATCACAGCACTCCAACTGCCTTATTTGATTCTGAGAGGGCTAACATTTTTATATTCTTATTTATACATCAATGTAATTAAATTAATTTTTCATTTTCTGTAAGCATTAGAGTTGTTCATTGAGTCTTTTTATGTTTCAAATTAAGGTTTATTATAATCATTTATACATATAAAACAGCAATTAACTAAATGACCAAAATGACTAGACTGATAACAACCAGCTTTTTGCAACAATTACTGTTAAAACTGTAAAGAACTTAACCTTTTCACAACATTAAAAGGCATATTCCCTTTAAAAAAACTATATGATTCTTAATTTAAATACAGCATTTTATTATACCCAAACTGATTCATATTTTATCTCTTTAAAAAGTCATTTTTGCTGTTTTATTATCAGTTTGATAACAATGAAAGTTTAACTTTGATTGATAGTTTACATCTTTGCTTATCTTAACTTTAGGCCTACTTAATATGGCAATTCATCAATATTGAAACAAATCCTTAAGATTTTCTATTTCAAATTAGTTTGACAATTTTTTTGTGTGTGTGTGAAAGTCTACAAATAACTGAAAATAACAACAAAGTTACAACAAGGTTGATATAATCCTAGACACAAATATGCCATGACTTGAATGTTTTTAAGTGCAAGGTTTAGGGAGAATAAGCATTTAGAAGGAAACACAACAGTGCAACACAAAAATCAAATAGCACATTAAAAAAATCCCTCTAAATATAGCTGCAATCAGGAAAAAAATAAAATTGCTTCAAATTAGTTGCATTTAGCAGCACTGCAATGACCAAGACAGGAGAAGAGAGTTAAGAAGTACAGACTTTTAAAAGATATAGCACTGATTGAATTAACAACAGAAACAGCTGATTTTAATGTGTCATTGTCAAAAATTATAAATATTATTTAAACATTCTTATTATTCAAACAGCTGAGTTTATGGAAACAGTTGAGTTTGTAGAATCTCAAAAACAAGTTTATACTGATACTGATGAGCAGTAAGACTCATGCATGACATGCAGAGAGACACATAATTTCCAGCTTTTGGGAATGTCAGCATTCTATCTTTTTAATAAAGATTAAATATATCCAATATTTCCTTTCAACCTGAACAGTGTTTAAAGTCACATTCGAAACAAAGAAAAAAAATGTCAAAAAATTATCAACTTCTTTCATACAACTCTCTGTGCCTTTTTTTTTTTTTAGCATTATCAGGAATGTATTGATGATGACAAACCAGAGCAATCAGTTGCCGGATTTATAAGCCTAAGGTAACCGTTCTCTATGTAAAAGACCACACTTAAAGCCATGCCACCGAGTCACAGAGAGTAGCAGACTAATTCTTGTTTTAAGGCAGGCTAGGCTATGGGACAGGTGTAAACAGAGACAAACACTGTCAACACACTTCCCCTCAGGAACAGTTTCAGTATCAGCTTTCTAACGACCTACACAAACATACTCGCTGCTTTAACTGAACAACAAATTGGTGGAAGAAAACGCTTCTGCCATCTATAAAAGTTTAACGAATCAACAACTTGCGTTTGCCGCTCATTACATTGACATGGCAGGCTCCTGTACGCTACAATATCGGCAGCAGCTATACAACATATCTTAAATAGCCTATAATACGATTTGGCACAAAAACGTGCACGGTGCAACCTGTCACACCAATCAAACTAAACACAAGCTGACTTACACACCTAAAAGAAGTTGTCTGTGACGGGTTGGGGCGCAGGCTGCACAAACAAATCTTAAGCATTGCCTAATTAGTTTGCCTTAAGTTCTCCCTCCATTTTGCTACTTTATTGACAATCAATTTCTTCCCGTCTCTTGTTTATTAGTTTTGCAGAGGTCTTTAGAAAAACTGTCATCTGTATGACACCGTGATCGATAACTGCGGTGGGTTAAAATGCGATATAGCATATAGCCTAAAAGAGAAAGAGCATGACCAAACGCCACTGTAGCCGCTACATGGTTGCATTTGACGAAGTAGAAAAGAGATGTTTAAATCGATAAGGACATCTTGAAACTGCTTGTGATGAAGTGAGAAAATGAAGCAAGAAATGAAAATGCGGATTAGAGTGTAATTGACATTAATGCTGAGTGTAAGTGCGCCTGTTCCTGTCGTTGCTTATCGCATTGCTGTTGTTATTCTATATTAAAAATAACTTAGTGAGGCGGCTATGTTCAACTTTACTCAACTTTCCTTCATTCTAGTGGTTCCTGTGGTTTTAACGTTCGTGGACACGCACCGTCACAGTAATAAATAACCAGTGACATAATTTATTTTTTTTTAAATCAATACTTGTGTCTTCCCTTGGTTTCCTCTGTGGTCCCAAACTGTGTACAGATTAACACAACTTTTTCCCCAGCTCACCCCTCTCATAATTTGAATAACCCCGATATTTTAATTCAAAAACTGAGTAACCGCTTACTTAATTTACATCAAACTTACCCCGGATGCCTTAACATCCTTTCTGTTGAGTTTTTCTTGACTTTCAACTATTTTCCGAATTTTTAATAATTTTTTTCTCATATTTTTTGCTAGACGCGGCGGGCCTGAAAATTGTTTGCTTTCCCGTCTTTCGAGCAGCCATTGTGTATGCGCTGCGATGCAACCGCACTAGGGTTGGCCACGCCCATTCAAAGTTCCGCCTAATTTTGCTTTTTGATTTGTGTGAAGCGCTGCCATTTTCACTTCAATGTCAGTTACAGTCCCTTTCGATAAAACTCATTTTTTGGACTTGCTAGATATACTGTCAATCGTTTAAACATGGTTTAGTCTAAATTGCAACAAAAGGAACAACATACAGTCCAACAAATTCTATTGGCTAGCTGTATTGTCAGTTAACATCGGTGGTTTTCAAGAAATCTGATTGGGTAATGGTTCTGTCAGTTGTCGGTGACGGTATGGGTGATTTTTCCTGGTGCGCTGTTGATTCAATAACATCGAGGCTATCTTGAGCATGACTGTGAGGCTAGGTCCTATGCTCGTGTAGCGTCAGGCTATTAGTAAGCCACTAAATAACTGTTCACCAGTTTTTATGAGATAGAGTTTTGCCATTCTTTAGGGGATATCAATGACAACAGCAGCTGTGAAAAGCAGCAGGATGCGTGAATAGGCTTGCTAGGTTCGATCATTTTAAAAACTGGTTAACCTTCACCAGAGTGGAGGCCCATTCGCAAGCCATTTCTTTGCCTTTTGAAAAGTTGGTAGCCTCTTTGTAAAAGGTAGGTTTTTATGCTGTGTTGCATTATCTTTGTCAACAGTGTGGCAACGTTAGGCTAAACTAAGAATTGGGGGAGCTTTGCCTCGCCGACACGTGGGTATCTGGCAGTTACGTAGTTCTAGGTTGTATTTCTTTGTAAAATGTACAGGACAGGGGAAAAAGAAACAGCACCATGTGCACGAGGTACTTGTTAGTGCAAATATGTTTTACATATCAGCATGGAATCTATTTCACTCAAACAGTGCGCTCAAAACCGTAATTCTACATTTTAGTATTGTGGCTAAGAGGGTAAAATTTCTGTAATCATCAAGTTGGAACTAGACACGTGTTCATAAGTTTAGAAACTCTGTTATGTTGATGTGGGGTCTTTCTGAAACGAAGACTGTTGCAGCAAAGTATCGAACCCTTTGTACCGAAAACCTACAAAGTACCGAATCCTTTGGAAGTCTGTGAGGTTTAGTAATACTCTCCTTTCCCATTTGAAAATTATGTTGAAGATGCAAAAAGGTCTCGTTAACTGGATTATTTTAAAAGACTGAAAAAAGACTTCCCTTGATTAAAATAGGGTGAGAGGAAAAAAAACTTTGAAAAAATTCTGAAACTATGACTGTTATTTATCAAAGGTACATCACTGTATTTTTCGACTGACACGTTACAGGGAAAAGTCAAAGTCATGTTTGAAGTAACAAAACGGAAGGGTATTTTTAAAAAAATATATAACTGAACAGAAGTGAAAATGTCACTTGTGAGATATACAATATGATATAATTTTGAAGTTTACTTATACAAAAATCACAGTTATTTTTGCTGCTTGTTTTCCATTACACATCATGTGTTGGTTAAAATAATGACTGTTGGGTTTCATGTTATTGTCAGATTGTTTTTTATCTTAAATGTCAAGACAGGAATTGTCCTCAGAAATCCAGCATCATACAGTCTCTGGCCAGAAGTTACTTCTTGCTGCTGACTCTTAGCTCAACTAGTGTTGAAACTGTTAATTAATTTGTAAGAAATAAAATCATTTGTTGCTAATTGAAGAGGTCTGTTGTCTTTCTCGGTTTGTAAGACTTACTAATATTTCTTTGAGAACTTATGATAGAGATTTTGCTTTTTTTTGTTGTTTAGTAAAGTACGATTTAGTGAAAAAACAAAAGGTAAAAGAAAGTGATACCTGTAAAATGACTAACAATGAATTAGTCAGCATAATGCTTTCATTTAGGTTTCTTATTACTACCGGGAAATTGTAATTGAAAATACCAGTTCACAGATAGTATTGTGGAGTATCTTTGGGCATTTATGACTTTATTAGTAATTTATAGAAGAGAGACGATTGGATGCAGATTGGGAATGAATTGTTTAACTGCGTGTGTTGAATTTCTTGATCAGAATTTTGAACTCGAGGCCACATGTTGCCCTTCAGATTTCCATTTTTACGGCTAAGCTAAATCGTTTACATTGAACAATCTATGTTTTATCATTAAGATGCTGGCTACACGTTTCCCACTTTGACAAATATTTATTTTTGATACTCAAGATATTTTTAGCACACAAAAAAATCTCCTTCTCTGTTCTCCACAGTCCAAGAAGCTAGTGTCATGCAAAACAAATATACAAATGGAAATCCTCACCTTCAAAATCATTTCAAAATATTTGGAAGTTCTTCCTCATAAATATCTTAGGAAATTTTTCAATCATTAAATCTCATGGACAGTAATTTTCTGTTGATTGACATTGCTTAATCAGTTATTTATGCATTTATAATTCTCTTATTGTTGATACCTTTGATCCTACACTAAAACTGTAAACAAGTTATCAGTTTTAATTTACTTCCACAATCCAAAAAAAAAAAATCCCCAGAAAAACCCCATCCCACTGGTATTCATATCCTTTTATTGGTTTGTACTTAGGACTTATTTAAGTGGATTCCAATTTGTCTGATTACTAACACTTTCTCTAGCATGTCAAGTACATTGAGGATATATTTAGCATGCAAAAGCACAATTTTGCAGTTGTTTTGCGTATTTATGTCTGCTAATTGAGACTGACTTTCAGGAGTAATAAAATACACCAAGCATTAGAAATTAGTGAAGTATCACCCTATAGCGAGGTTTGGATGGGACAGTAGTTAAAAAGTAGTTGGGACACACTCACACAAAATAGGCAGAGGTAAAACGTGATCTTGTTTTTGAGAAAAACCTGCAAAAACTGAACCTGTTTATATTGTCCATCTGTACAGATCCAAATGGATAAAAATGCACGAAAAGTTCGGAATCAGGACATCAACCCATGCATTGAAGTAAGCTTACCAACCCTTTGTATTGTGTTTTTTTTTTAAACATCAGTCTGCTGCTAGGACGAGATCTCTGTCATATCTTTTTTCCTTATTTTGGAGCTTCTTCTCCGTTTCAGGAAAGTGATGCCTCCCAGAAGTGTTTGGATGCCTACAACTATGACAAGAGCATGTGCTCAGCCTATTTCCAGAGATATAAAAACTGTAGGAAATACTGGGTGAGTGAATAATTTCAACATTGAAGGAAACACACTGAAGAAACTGAAAAAAGAAATTTGGTGAAGCAATGAGAACCACTAAGCATGTTATATTTGTGCATGAGAGATAATAAAAATATGAGGGTTAAAAGCAGGAAAAGCATGCTTCATATTACAGAGACCAAGGCTTAGATTCCAAGCAGTCATACTGTTCTTTTCCTTGACACTAGTAGTAACACCTGCTGGCTCATCAGGAAGCGTGCAGACGAGGGGCAAATGTAGGTGACATGAAGCAGGAAGTTGGACCAGAAGTCCTAGAAGTCTACAAATTCATACGCAGTTGAATCAGCAATACAGAGGGAACTGGGCAGACTAAAGAGAACAAATGAAAATCCACAAAAATAAGCAGCAAATTAAGAACAAAGACAAAGGAGATTTTTAATTATTAGTTTTTTGTATTGTGTTCACCAGAAAGTTTAGGAATTAGAGAGGTTATCAAATGCAAATGAGGAAACTTACTTAATGAAAACCTTAACACCTCTCCAGTGTTTGAGTACTGCACTAAGCTAAGTAGTAGGAGTCAAACGGATTTTAAGGGCTGGACAGATTTAAAGTAGGAGAGATATTCTATGTTTCAGGCTCTTTTTTAGATATGTGTTACATCACTTTGAAAGTACTTCTACAATTTGGTTTGATGTCTACATAAGAACTGGAATTACCTGTGACAAGATCAGACCTTCCGTAATTCTCTTGTCTTTATGTTATAAAAAATGATAAAAAGGTAAAAATTTAGATTATGAAATATACTATTAAACATTAACTACTATAAAACACTTAAAAAAAGCCTTTGTTAAGGTGTTAAGGAGATTATTATGATGTAAAACCAATCTACAGAAATATTTTTTTTCTTTTGGTTTCATGTCAAAAGCGATAAAAAAATTTTTTTCATGCCCACATTGCCCCTGTCTGTGTTACACAGTAATGAACAAAGTCCGTGTAAATGAGCATTCCATCTCAATGTCTTCCCAAATTTAACTGAGTGATATGCTTCTTTCTTTAATGATCATGTTAAAATAATTACATGAAGCCATCAGGTAACCCTCTGGAGTCTATGCCATTTTTTCTGTTTTTGAAGCGCCTGGACTTGAGGTGTACTAATGCATGTAAAACCTCAACCCTGTAATGCATAATCATGCAATAGACTTTTTTTTTCAGGACAAGCTGGCCTATCAGAATATTTATGCTTCAGGAGTGTCACCTGGATGTGTAAATAATAATAACATGACCATTAAGACATGAGAAAAACTAAATGGAGAAGAAATGAAAAGAATTTATTCAAAAAACAAAATCAACCAAACCAGCAAAAAAATTAATGGACAAAACAACAGAAAAATGCTTTTTCAGGCCTTCTCTTTGGGTTAGAACAAAGAAATAAACACTTATTACACATACTGCAAACTATTTACATATATTTTTACAAAATTATCACTTGTTTATAGAAATTTTAAGACAAATTATATGTGAGTAGGTCAAACAATATGAGGGAAAATGAAATAATGAATATACATCCATAAGAATCATCCATGGGCACTAGTGGCACAATTTAAAATAAAAACCCAATAATGCATATTTAATTATATAACCTTTATATTTTTGTTGGAAAGACAGGTGAAATATTAGCCATGATGCATCATTTGAAATAAAATGGCCCCCAGACAACTGTGCTAACTGTTTTTGACACAGAAAATGGATAAAATAAGTACAAAAGACCTTCAGTTTTTGATTTTTCATGATGGATTACTGTTACTAAGTCTTTAAAATGACCCTGAAGTCCCAGGAGACATACACGAGTCTGTTAAAGGGAAAAGATCTCACCCAAGCACTCTCCAGAACTCCAAGGCATGAGGCAGGTGGTAATTTGGCCCAAAAAAAAAAACTTTCTACTCAAAAGCAATCAAAATCTATTTAACGTTTTATTAATTTTTGGACCCTCTTAACTTACTGACATCAGTCTTTGTGGGCCCTTTTTGAAATGCTAAAATGGAAAAGCTTATAGCAGAAAACTGTAAGGCCAATAAACATGCATGAATTAATCTTAGTGGATTTGTTAATGAATAATTAAACAAATAACATAATATATATTATTTGCTATTTATATAGCATGTCCAAAAATAGACAAACACTTTAACATCTAAAGCTTTATAAGCTATGCTGAGTTCCTTTAAAACAGCTTTAGTAAATCACTGGTGATCTGGTGGAATTGCACCTGTTACTCTTTTATTTGTTTAACAGTTAAACAAATAGAAGAGTGTTACTTTCAAGTATGGCTACACATCCTGTAACACCATTCTTTGCACTACACATTGACCAAGCACATATTCCTCTAGGGGATGATAAAGTATATCTTATTTTCTACTGAACAAGTAGCATCTTTTCATTGAACCCTCACCACCTGGTTGATGTTTGCCAACCAAACTCTGCACCTCCAAATTGTAATGCGTAGTCTCCAGGCTCAGGCTCAGATAAACCTAATGATGTCATTATTTTCTCTGATTCGACAAAGCTGTTTTAGAGCCACAGAGGATTTAACACAACTGCTTTCGCAGACAGCAAACCATAAATTGAAGATTGACCTTGAACTGAAAAATAGTTGGTTCCTTTATAGAAAAAGTGCAGCTGCATTTGCTTCCAGTTTAAATAGATATGTATCTTGTTGTAAGAAAGTCATATGTAAGCATTTTTATTTAAGTATTATTAAGGCCTTTGTGATTGCTTCCTTGTAGCACAACATAATGCTTCAGAGGAGAAGAGATGGTGTGAGACCTGACATGCCCACAGCTGCAGAGAGGCAGGAATTACTCACTGCGATCGGAGGCAAACCATACTGAGAGTCAGCAGGGTCACATAAAAACACTGTGAAGACCAGAGGAATCTGTAATTTTACTATGGGCCCATACATTCTGGTGATGCTACTGCACTGCATTAGATGAATGCATAATGGGAATCAAATGGTGGATTTCAATCTACAAACATTGTGAAGTGAGCAACTTGTGTATTGGACATCTTTTATTTCTCTATCCTTTATCTTAAAATGGAACATGATAATTGGATCTATGTCAGCGTTTTACCTGATGTTAGATTTTCCACACCTTTTTAATGTTTTTGTGGATTGCATGTCATGTGATATTTTTCCTAAATACTCGTGTGAAAGTTGTCCTATTGTAAGATTTCAGATTAAGTATTGATTTTGGAATTAAGCAGATATCTTAAACACACACTGGACATTTGTTAAGACAAAGCAGCAGGGGTAACTGTGTTGCTTTTGGTTTGAAATTCCCTCTTTGTTTCTGCACTGAGCTGCAGTAGAGGGACAGAATTTCTTAACATAAGACTATCCACATAATTTGTGTAACTGTGTAAGCTTTATATTAGCTAAAGATCAACTGGATATTGTATTTTCACAACAGAAGAAGGACTACAGAAATGTTCAAAAGAAGTCTGAAGTCACTGCTCCCCAGCTAGAATGAACAAAAGGAATGATTGAACTGACCACAGAAATGTGAATTTATCTTTGAAAAAAGTTCTTAAAACTTTCAAATTTGTCCAGGTTGGTTTTAAGTTTTATCTCAATTTATAAAACTATATGTTATGAATAATTATATTATTTAAACAGAAAACTTTTATCTTATTATGAAACTTGTACATCAGTACTTTTGGTATACTTTTTCACCACATTTGGTGTCAAGTTTTAAATTAACATACCATATACTGTCACAACTGCAGAAAATGTCTGACAAACTACCTGTTGAGCTGTGCACCACAGCCTGGATTGAAGGGAAATGGTTTGCAGATAAGATGATGTGATGGACACTTTTTAATTAAGTTAAAGATTGTTTTGATTGATTTTAGATAGAAAAATAGGATGTAGAGACAAAGCTAGAAAAGCAGACTGTACCATAATCAGATGTTTGCCATAAGTCATACATATTATTGACTGTTGCTGTGATTGGAGAAAGAAAGATAGGCATGAGGTAGCCTCGTGATATGTATCGTGCTGTTGCTTTCCATACTTGAATACACAATCTTCAATACAACAAGAGGTCTCCCTTTTTTTTAAAAAAATAAATTCCAAGCATCCTTTGTCGATGGTCTGTCACATGACCACGCCCTCTGTCAATCATACCAGCCAAGTTAATTGCAAACATCGTCAGCTACCTTCAAATCAAAGTAGTTTTACTTTTCGTGAACACGACGTCTAACCCCAGTCTGAAGGTAAGGAAACGTAATCGCAAAAAGTTAATAACTGGCCTACTCCAAGAACTACCTGCACACAATCAGGCGCCATGCACTGAATAAAGAGGTTAAGCTAATACATTGGATAAATCATACAAACTCAGAGGCAGCTCAGCGCTCTGTGGCGGTGTCCGTTCGTCTGATATTCAAACAATTATTTTGAAGTTTCCAAATACTTCTACAGGCTAATTATAGTTAGCGCCTTTTTGTCAGTTCATTGATAGGTTTAAAGAAATAGGCATGCAAACGTTTCGAATTTTCGTTTACAGATATTCTATTGTTTTTCTCTAAATGGAATCACGGGCTACTTTAACCTGAGTATCTTTTGGTTTGTGGCTGTTGATCTGACCAAACATGGATTAGTTTAAGTAAGATTACACAACAAAAACCCTTTATTTTCCACCCAACTTATTGTTTATTGACTTTTGCAATAATCACAAACCTTTCAATGTTCGCGAAAAAGAGAATGAGTTGCTAACCCAGGTCCATAAAAGGCTAAATAAGCTTCAACAGTCAAAGTAGAAATACCCCACTAAAACTCAGTAATATTTGTAAATTGGAATGGCCATTCAAAATACTTCGCACCTTGCACTGCACTAACGTTTTTAGCAGTTCCCCTTCAAGTGTGGTATTGTTTACATTTATTTTTGTACTTAGCCTCTCAACTTCAATCAGTATATGTATATATGGTCTAAATATAATATATGTTGATTTTCCACAGACCTTGTTGGCCTTTATTAACCTTCTCATGGATTTTTATGTTGATCTCTGCTGTTCATTTGGGTAAGCAAAGTTTACTTTAACTTCCCCTGCCTAAGGTTTATGATAGACATATTCATCATTTCATGAGTACCAAAGTATAGGTGATTAGGCATTACAGCTGCAGTACATGTTTTCAAACAACTTACTTAGAAACGATGATGACAAAATATTTCTACTGGTCTGAAATGATAATTTAAAAACTTACTGTAAAAGATGTTGTAATAATTAATCTGTATTAGGTTTGAGTAAGAGAATAAATGTGAGGGAGGGGGTATCTATTTAGGCCAGTATACAAAGGCTTTACTGGTTGCCAAGGATGATGGACTGTGTACGTGGGTGATCCATCTCTGGTGGAAATATCTCAGGACTTTAGTTGTCCTATTAATGCAGGGTTTTTATAACTGCAAGAACAGCTGTCATTTTGCTGCTGAGCTGATGACTAGGATTTACTATGACAGTTGAGGTGATCATCCTAATGTTTACAACCAAAACCAAAATCAAACCTAAGTCCTCATCAATTTCCTGCAGGTTTAATCATTTCTTACCAGAAAAAGGCACTGTTGGGAAAAAAATTTCACTGGGATGCATGGAGCCAGGTGGCTCATCAGCCGGAGTTTATATGGCTATATCTTATACTTCATAAACGTTAATGCAAATAGTGAAGCATCAGCTTGTGATAGGTCTGTTTCAACCATTGATTTTTATTTTGTTACATCGCAGAAATTACACAGTTGCAGCACAAATTTTTGACATAAAGTACAAAATCCCTAGTACATACCAACAGGCCAGCTGACAGTCTTGGCTGGGCCCAGGACAAGATAATCTGAGATATGCCCCCCTGCGCCTGGATCTCTTCTTTTCCCTTGCTCCTCCTCTCCTCTGCTCTGGATTTCTCTCCTCTCTGTCTCATCCTCTCTGACGGAGCTACCAAACTCAAATGTTTCTGTCAAAGATAACGTGTTGTGTCAGGCTTTTATACTTAATGGATGTTAACATTAGAGCTGGCCAGTTAGGTTACGTTACAAGGCTGGAAAACGTTAGCTGCGCTGTTTCTTATCTTGCTCTACATTGACTTTACTAGTCCCATCTTCACCGTCACCACCTTTTTAAAAAAATGTTTATCGATTAAATGTCTAAGGCCTCTATTTTCTTCTCTTTTATTCTCCTTTCTCTTCCGAGCACTTAAAATCAAATGACAACATCAAAGTTTGATCAGTGGCCAAACCATTTTTGTGTTGGGGGTGGGGGGGGTGGGGTTCTTGACCACTATTTCAAGGACAATTAGGAAGAAAACAAATAAAAAGCTTTTATGTAACTCAAATATCATATATTTTTCCACAAATAGGCCTATTTTGAATAATTTTGAATAATTATTTCATAATTTAATAAGGGCCCAGTTCTGCCCCCCTTACCCCGGGCCCGGGACAACACATCGTGACAACACTGTCACGTAAGTGTCACCTCCGCAATTATTTCTTGAATCCTTTGGTCTGTTGGCGAGATGATCACCTCCTGTGGTCCTCCTCCAGTTGTGGTTGTGCTGTGCTTGGCTAGAGCAATATGCTTTTTTGCTTCCATTTTCAAATCTTTGTTTTTTGTCTATGCAACTGTGCGTCCCTACGCTGACACAGCATTCACAGCATCACATGTTTCGCCACTGCTGTGTTTTTGCTGTACCTGTAACGTCAGCACTGACACTCTAAAAGATGAAATGTTTGCTGTGTTTGATTTGATTTAAAACTATTTCAATTTAGCTGCCGCTAAAATTCATTTTTTTCTTACAGCGCTTTTTTGGTGGCATCTCTCAATTTTTTGTCTTAAAGTCGGCTCTTTGCACATGGCACAACACCTGCCCTTATATAGTGTTTAGTAGGTGTCACAATCAGCCATGTGTGTCCAATTTGTAACCAAGTTGGATTCAACATTCAGCATACCTGGGTAAGAGCAGATTTCAAAGGTGGAAGATTTCACCGTCATCCACAGTTGATTTTTCTCAGTGTTTCTCTTAACAAAAAAATTAGGAGAAAATATAAGAGAAATTTAGGAGAATGTTGTTGCATGAGGCCCAGTGTCATGTATATATTTATCTTATGATAAGTTTATAGCATAATTATATTAAAGTTATATCTGTGTTTAGAAAGATATGTTGAAAATGTAATTATGTTAGGCTTTGTGTAAATGAGGATGAGGTATGTTTACAGCAAAGTAGCTACCTCCACCTATGTGTGAAAGTTTTGCTGAGGTCTGACTGCTGTGGTAGTATAATAGCTTGAGAAGATCTCCACCTGAATATGAAGGATTGATCTGCACTATGGGATGTGTGAGATGGTCAATAGTTTAAGAATGGTGTATCCAAAGGCGGCATAACTCTTATTTTCCAAATGTTTGTCCTGTTAGTCTGATGTTGTTGAGAAATCTGAGATGAACAGGACATGATCTAACGGTGTACGAGAAGTAGTGAGAGGTCAGTAGAAGGTGATGTTAAATTTTCTCACTTAAATGTTCTTTGGAATGAATTCTTTCAAAAGGCCAAATTGACAGCAGTTTCTTGGTCAGCCATGTTCTTTAGTTGTGAAAGTTTTAATCTTACCTTGCAATCATAGCAAATTTATCTTATGGACAGTGGTAAAGAACTGCAGAACTTTGTACTAATGACACATTTTGCTGCATTTTGAGACTGTGATGGAGGCAAAAGTTCTATTTTTCTTTCTCTTCTTGAGTTTTAAATGGAAAATAATATTGGTAGAATAGGGTTTGCAAAAGGGAAAAAAGGTTGCTGAAAAACCCTTCCCAACACACTCACTATCCTAATCTTACCAAGTTAAGTTATTTAGTTAAACTACATTATGTTTAATGGCGTTTGTCCTTTTGTTATCTGGCCTGAACCAAAATATGAAATTGTTCTTTGCCCCTGCTTAGCAATGTGCCTTGTTCCAAGTATGTTTATTTCTTTTTAACTTTCTCTGCTGTACTGCATTAATTTTTTTTTGTGTCCTGCACACAACAGGCACATTTTAACAGGTGTATTATATGATGCACTGTCTGCAAACAGTTGGGCCAAAAAGCTAGCTTTAGCTTCTGTATTGTAAGACAAGGTAACTGTAGCATGGCTAACCTAGAGTTTAGAGCTTACTTAGTCCGATCAACCATATCTTAGACTATTTATACAGTTGCAAATCAAATTATCCCCTTCCCTCAGACTTCCTGTATGGATGGCAACACTGCTCCATACTGCCAAATGCTTGAGGAGTGACCTTGCCAGAAGGAAAAAGGTCTACAGGCTTCTGCAAAGAAAACTGGTCAGTAAAGTAAAATGTAAATACATTTTACAATCATGGCTTTCTTTAGTCACATTTTTTGACCCTTTTTATGGAATGTACTACATATGTAGTGAAAACAAAAGCCTATGCGTCATTTGGAGGTCAAAAACAAATGATTATTTTACTCTAAATTTTAAAACGTGTTGCTGGTGGCATTCCTCATAGGTCACACCATCACGACAAGATACACAAGACCTACACAAGCCCAGGCTTGTCACGCTTTTTTATATTTATCTTCTCGCATTTGTTTTAGATGTTTCACAGGGTTGGTATTAAGGAGGGGAATCTGTGTCAGCCCACCTATGTTTATCCTGAAGAGGTGAAAATGTTGTTGCGATCTGCTTTCTCTCAGAATATTTGTGACTACCCTGACCCCTGCCATGATCAGGTGAGTATGAGATTCTTCTAAAATTTATTTGACTCAGGGCTGCCTCGTTTAGTTCAGTTGAATTGCACTAGAGTTTGTTATCTCCCTTTGTGTAGTTTGTTTGGGCAGATGTGAATGCAGCAATCCCACTCAGGTGTGCACCAAAAGTGGACCAAACAACAGCACCAAGAACTCCTTGAAAAGGTGGTCTTGGTACAATTCTAAACGAACTCTGGTACAGTTTGTTCAAGATGTAAACGTGAACCTACCTATCCAAAATAAATAATAAAATATACAATTCTTAAATCAACTGTAAGTGCAAACCAACACCATTTATTTCCAAAATATTAACACTTAAATAACGTTAGTTTATAAGGTAAAAATTTGTTCAGTTTTGACAAATAGAAATAAGAAGAAATAACTCCACTCTGCCTTGCTTTGCTTTGCTGATGGCTGTGGGTATTTCTTCGTAAGATGGTATAACATTCCAGTCATAGATGTGTGATACACTAAATGCAGCATAAGTTACATTGTGCTGTTTGTCATCTAGTTTGACAAAATGATCCCAAATTGCACTCTTCCATGAAGTTGCTATTTTAATGCATGTATGTTGTGAAAGTGAAGCTCCTGCAGCATGCACACAACCACTTGCATTTGGACAAAAGTTGCTATTTTTTTCCCCCAGACATATTCATGGCTATTTTGAAAACAGTTATGAAATTAAAGGACAAAAATATAAAAAAAAGTCTTAAGAAAAACAAAAAAAACAAAGAAAAACCCTGATTTTTCGAGGTCTAACTTTAGAGTTGAAATGAGCACATGACAATAATAGGCTGCTAAGTTGACTTATTATTTTATGTCTCTAGTATAGATGATATCGTATCAAATGATGACGAAGCTCAAAAGTTTCTGCAAATGTTCATTGCTAAAAAAAACAAATATGTTTTTGTTCAGAAATTTGGGTTCAGGTGCAAAAAGGGCAGGGAGAAAGCGAACCATACCAAACAAAATAAATCAACATTGTATTGGGTATGAACCAAAGCAAGTGAACTAGCATATTTTCCTGGTTTGAATACAATAATCTACACCAAAACACTTGGGGCCCTTTTTAAATTTTCTATGATGCATGGTCTAAGGAGCATGGTGCAGGTGTACTGAGGGCATGTCCAGCCTCATTTTGCTAATTTGGATGATCTGCATACAAAGTAAGGTGCACAACAGAAAAGGGTAGTATTTAGACACTCAGTCAGTCATAGGAAGTCTTTTTTTGCATAACATCAGTTAAACCAATCTGAGTTCTATATGCCATTTCCTATGAAAGCCATGTGCGCTGGGACCAGGCTGGTTGCAATTTTAAAGGTGGAATTATATGACATTAGTGGTAAAAGTGGGCAGTTTTCTTTTGTTGTCTTTTGATGTTGGTAGATGACAGGCGCAGCCAACATTTAATCCTGACACAGCAGGACGTTGGGGTCCTTGGGTCTGTTCATGTTGCGCTAAAGAGAGTAGCAGAATTCTCTGATGCACTGTCTTCAGGGAAGACTGTTACAGCATCTTCTGTGAAGCTGGTCCTGCCGTTACTGACTGGGGATCTTCTGCTCCCAGGTCAGGAAGACACAGATTTGATGAATAGCCTTAAAATGAAAATGACTGACTTAAAAAAATACAAAAACAGTGCACCTGCAACACAGGAACTGTTGGCAACCTTCACTTATCCACAACACAGGGACGTCAACATTGGGGATGATATCAGAAATGTGTTCCTGGAGGAGATGCTGTCATTGTCGAGAGTGACACAATGGCAGTGATATAGGTGGTGCCATAGTGAGCACCTAAGAAGCTGGAGAAGGAGCAGCAAGTGAGTCCCCATCAACACCACCTCCTCCCAAAAAAAGAATCTGGCACACCTGCTCCAGTCCCTAAGCAAGTCCTTGCAGACACTGACCTGGGCAGGTATTTACAGGAGACAGGCAGTATCTCATATCCATGTTCTATCAGGCAGCATCAGTGGCAGTGTGCTGGTGAACGAAGTGCCCCCCCAGGGAGAAAAAAAACGGCATATGATTTATCACTCAGCGATTCTTGGTGTAAAACAGTAGGCGAGAAAAAACACTGTTGTATAGATTAAGTCTAGCTTATGTTAAAGCTGCCATTAAACAATATTGTACAGGGCACACTATACAAGGTTATTTGATAAGCTGTTTATTTGTCTATTTGCAATTTATAACTGGACCGTAGCAAAAGAAGGCCCCGTACCGTAAGACAGGGTTCACCTGTGTATGCTCACAACCTCCTGCCTCCAAACATGGAATGGCTCAGTACCATTTACATTGAGTAAAATGGTACCCACTTCTAACTTACTTTTTTCTAGGTATTTGTTTATCTGTAGTCCCATTTGATGTCCATCTTGCTGCTCTATTCTGAATTTGTATGCTGCACGAAACACCATTGTATGCCTGTATGGAACACTGTTGATGCATATGATTATCTCCAAGCAGGGGGAGGCATTACTTTCTCCAGCATTTGTCAAAAACTACTGGTCAGACAAAGCGTAGACCGACTGATGGACATTCCCTCATAGAACGAGCACACAAACTTGCTTGACTCCACAACAGATGCTACCCATATAAGCCGCATTGCCAACAGCAGATCGAACTGGCTTAGTTAAACATGACAAAACTTACCACTTCTGAGACTGAAGTCAGGATACGGACAGTCGGTAATGATCCAGTCTTGAACTTCAGTTTTGAAATGAACCCTGTGTACCAGCCCTCACTATCGAAGCAGTCCGAAGTGAAATGAATAGCACACACATACAACACTTTACTGCGTGTATCTATCAAAAATAAAAATCATAAATCAAAAAATACCAGGTCTTCAATGGGTCAGAAGTCAGGAGTAGATAAAGATATTTGTGCTTGTTTCTGCAACCACCAACAGAGCAACTAGAGTGCTTGCCCATATGTCAAACATCTTCACCGGAATACCAGAGCCCCTTGACAAGAAAAACAAGGCGACTGTTGGTTAGACACATTTGGATTTAAGGGGCAGCACGAGCACCCAACACTGGGGTTGTCAGTTAGCTGGAGGTGCAGCTTCCCCCCTTAAAAGGTCATAAGGGAAGCAAATATGTAACAGAGCAGCTGGACGCACATTTTGTGAAAGGTGGAGCAGGAAAGGCAGGAGAGGATACCCTTTTCTCATTTTGGGGAGGTTTGTAAACAGGCTGGGGACATGTTTTGATTGGAAAACGATGTGTAGTGTATTTTGCATAACATGGGACCTTTAATATGTTTTTGCACCAATTTAAAGCCAAATTATGTAGGAATTTGTTTCTGTGCAATTTGGTGCCCATTATATGCAATATTACATGCAACATTAGATGTACTTTTCCTTAAGTCAAAGTTTGAACTAGCCCTGCACACAACACAAACTGTAATAGTATTTTCGGTGGGGTTGCAGCTCAGCATGCCATGCTCTAGCTATGAATACACCAAAAGTAAAATTAATTTGTGGCAAGATGAAATTCCATACAAAGTCAAGGCATTAAGCGACAACGCGTTGGGTCCTAGGATACATGGGACAAGCGATGTGTTCGCTCCAAATTGACACACAAGGGATGCAATTTTTGTGTCTCGCGTCTTCATGCAAGTTGAAATTTTTTAACTTCAGCAATAAATTTTCCTCGCAACAGCCAATCAACATTGACTGCCTGATTGCCTGATGACGTGAGAAAAAGACATATCCATCATTAGAAGATGGTGAAACTCTCACAGCTTTGAGCGCCTCTGCAGGATGTTGTTCACCCAGACACAACAGCGTTTGTCTCTCTGGCGTCTCTGGACCTGCCACATCAGATACAAGACAGTGATGACAGTCATCCATGGCTTTTGGAGAAAGGGGGGCTGAAAAAGTCATACCAAAAAGGTACACTGAAAGGCAGCAACTAGCGTTGTTTGGTGTCTAGTAGAAACAAGCCTCTTTTCCCCCTCCTGTTGCTTCGGGGCTAGAAGGGGGAACATTTTTTTGAACATGTGTGTGTGATGGTAATTAAATGATAATAGTGCGATCTCATGTGATGCAAATATTTTTTTGGCCCTTGGTGTCTACATAGCTGAACACAACCTAAACCAGAGAGACCCTAGACCCTAGTCTGAGATAATTCTTGCAGGCAACATGCAGCAGGTACCTCTATAAATCACAGAACTGAGGGAGAGCAGTTGTAGGACATCAGAGGGTAAACCAGGGGGCATTTCCTTCAAAAATACAAAGCCAAAACCAAAATTACTGTTAAGTGCAATATAACATTTACATTGTAAAGTTCCTCTTTTGAAACTTCGGGTCGCAGCCTAAAGTAACATGGTGAAGAAACAAGCTAAAAGGGAAGGAACGAGGCAGAGAGCCCAGTGAACAAGTTAACACAAAGTCTTACATTACAATGATTTTTAAACCATTATTTCAAGGTGGAAAAGTAACATAATGGGCCTTTAAATGTGTATTGCGCACATTCTGGAAGTTTTTTAAAAGTAAACTTTTTTCTTGCATTTAGCTCATGGTCAAAATGGTCATAGTACTGTATAATGATTTGTTAATGTATCAATGTTTTTTCAGGTAGTGTACGTCACTGTGGAGGATCTGCACAACATTGAAACAAGCTAAAGTGTACGTTTCTTCCTGTTTTTTTAAGCTTGTATTGAAACAATCAACGTACAGTTATGACTCACTATCTGTTTTTCATGTGGAAAGTTTATTTCCATTGTAAGGTTTTTGTAGGCATGTTTCAAGGTGTTTGTTCTGTGTGAAATAGTATGCAGTGATTGTTAGTTTTATCTACCCTATACTGTAAATAGAATCTCAAATGACTCTGTCTCATTAGATAACCAACAGTGAGCTTTCTGTTTGTAGACATAAATTGTTCTGATAAAAAAGTAGTTCATGTTTAGGTTCAGGCTCATCAGACTTTAAACAATTTAGTTGAATGTTTCAGTTGTCAGTTTCAAATGTATCTGTTAACACCATACACATAATAACACTAAAAGTGGATGCACACTACAATAGTTGTCACCAGTTTGTAGTCGTATCAAAAATGTTGTGACAGTGAAAATCATCTTTTGAATAAAACTTCACCCTTTGAGTGTTGCATTTAGAATGGAGTTTGTGTGTATGTGTGCGCGTAAGTGTGTGGGTGTGTGTGTATTTATATATACACATACATACATACACACACACACATATATATATATTTCTTAGTTTTTTTTTAACAGTAACCAAAAAATGATTTTTTGATTTTTGTTTTGTTTTGCTACTCTGTTTACTCACCACACACCTTTGAACTTATGGGTGCTACCAAACTGGTGAGATGAGGAAAAACGACAAATTGCCATAGGTGTCTCTAAAAAGAAACCTTTTTCAATACAAGGTCACTTATATGGACAGGATAAATATCTAAAAAACCTTAGAGAACACCTAATTTCTAGAAAACATAACTGTACTTAATAAAAAAAGAACAAAGAGTTGAATAATGCAGTGTAGTTATTGTAGAACTACATCAAACAAAATCAGATCAACTTGGTAAAAAATCATGCTATGAATATATAAACTCACAAACACTAATAAATATGTAAAAGAGAAAATGTTAGTTTGCTGACTTGGTCTTAGAGTTTTATAGGTGACTTATATTTATATGCACTACTTGTACATCAAAAGATCAGTTTTGAAGATTAGGAAAGCTTCTAAAGAAGGATGTGTTCTCAGACACAGGCTCTACACACTTTTTACCTGTGTCTGCATCACTGAACAGAAACAACACAATCCTTAAATTTGTGTAATTGTTCAAATCACTAGGGTCGACAAAAAGACATATGGGAGAGAAGTTGCTAGTTCAGCAACAGGTTTGTTATAATCATACAGGTAGGCCCTAATAGTAAGGTTGCGCAAGAGAGCCAATACCTTAGACCTGGTTACCTCGGTGTGTACCATAAACTGGCAACTGACCTATACACATTTCAGGAAAGAAAAATGCTTATGTATTGGTTTCTGCCAGCATGGGGCGCTCTCAGCCTACTTTTACGTTGTGTATTGAATTCATGTATACTTTAAGGTACTGACGATAAATGACTGCACTGACAACAGATATTTCTTTGGATTTTGGGGAATCCTGGGACTTTTTATTTGATTTAAAATGCATTAAATTTGAAATGGGCCGGGATCAGAATTGCGGTTCACTTAAATCTGCGACGTGCGCGTGCTAGTAATTTCAGCGGGCATTATCAGCGTAAAGTGTCTGTGAAGGAAAAGTTGGTTCCCCAGCGGATCAGAGAGAGAGAGGGGCGTCTTTCAAAGCACCGCACAGTCAGTCAGCAGAAGTCCGGTTTACTTCGTGCGTTTTTTCTGTACCTTGGAGTGGCGGAGAACACCAGCTTAATGCATTGCTCGGATAGCAGCACAGACTAAGGCCGTTTTACTTTGTGGGTTATTTCTTAACTTTTTCCGGAGTCACAAATAACCTTAGAGTGGCGGAGAACGCCAGCTTAATGCATCGCTCGGATAGCAGCACAGACTCTGCAGCGGAGAGCAGCAGCTCAGCCCACAGAATGGAGCCACGCAGCACCGGACGGTCAGATCTGCTTGCCTATCTTTCCTGCCTACCAGAGAGATACCAAACCGCCAAGTTCAGCCTTGCGGCCTACCTGGTCTGTTGGGCTCTACTCAGATGGTATCAGGTGAGGTTCTTTCCTAGGATTCTGGGCTGCATTTAAACTTTGAATTGGTTATATACATGGATGCATTTTAATAAAATAAATGACCGCATGAATTGACCTCTCACATCTTGCTATCACAAGCAACTTTGTGCAGTTTAACGAATAACAACAATAATAAAGTCTGGCATTTTGTCAGAATTAAGGCCAACTCCTTGGTCAATTAGATGTTGATAACGAAGTTAAAACGGGCTTCTGTTTATGACGGGAGACAGAAACGTCAGTCTGATTTAAATTATTTGTACGCTGCAGTTTAAGTATCATAGATTACTGAAATAAACTACTGTAAGTGATATTACCATGGTTTTATTCGACGTGATGACTTGTTGACTACCTTTAGCAGCTACATCCTTAGAGATCTATTTTTGATTAGTTGAATAAATTCAGGCATAAATGTACGAAAATTAGTAGGATTTAGCGATAGTTTCAACATTATGAATTACTGACGGTTATGAATATGAACATATTCGGTTCATATTTGTCCTGTGACAAAAACAACATTTAGCTACTGTTGAAAATTTGTTTTTTGAAGGATAGATAAGACACTAAATTATGTTTTAATTTTGACTGATGAATATACCTAATGATAGTATAGGGCCTACTAAATAGTCTTGTTGATGTCATCAATTGAAGACAGCTTAATGACAGGTGATTGATGTTATAGTAATATTGATTCATTAAATTAATTTGTCAAAATAATTACAGCAATAATACCTGGTCCAAATGATTGAATTAATATCAAACAGTCAGCAGTGTATTTAGCGCAGCCGTAGACATTGCTGACATGCCGATATACCTTTTTGTTTTTGTCTTCTTTTGATCGTGCTGTTTCTGTGCCCGTAGTTTTATACACAGTCAGGGCTTAAAGTATTCCGGCACCGTGCCGGATCGCCGGCGTTTGGCTATGATTCAGGAAAAAAACAAACAAAACACAAAAAACCCCGCAAAAAAACTTGCCAGACCCCTCCCTCAAACTGCTACTGTCCAATCCTACGTTAGCAACCGTAACTATGGGTACACATAGTGGTTGCGATCTAGCAGCAGTTGAAACTGCGTTCAAGACAACTCGGGAAAAAACGGGCTCTGAATTGCACAAAATGAATTGAACAATAAACAGCGTTAACCTGTAGCGTAAACATTATCTCCGAGTGGTCTTCAATGCAGCATCCAAACCGACGGTTGTTTCACCGAAATCAGGTCAGATATGTGTCCACAACCGGACACTAGCATGCTACTATGGTCCATAGTCGGACACTTCGGCCGAGACGGACTTAATGTATTTTCCTGTCATAACCGTTGGGCGAACGCCGGTTAAACGTCAGTTGATGTATTTTATACATGTTTAGTAATCTACATGTCAGGTTTCATGTGTTTACGTCATAAACACTTGTTTTAATGTCTAATTACAACATTAAAGTGACTGTGATAAGAGCAAGCAGTAAGAACACTTAAATCGAGTTGAGGCGAGATCGTCCCAACAGACGTTTCTATGATTTTTTTAAACTTTACTGCTAAAACACTGTATTCTTATGAGTACACAGTATTTTATTTTGAAGGAAGGAATTTTTGTCC
>JAPZDZ010000013.1:20337358-20353462 GCA_029783805.1 Acanthurus tennentii | reverse complement strand
GTGCGTGCCAAATTTGGTGAGTTTTTGAGCATGTTCAGGGGGTCAAATTAAGCGTTAAAGTGATGTAATAATAATAAAAAGAAGAAGAAGAAGAAAAAGAAACAGAGCAATAACAATAGAGCCCTCTCCCTGTAGGGCTCGGGCTCTAATGATAACATGTATCATGTGCATGCTTAACTGTAGTAAAGAGTCAGAGTGCTGTGCCTCGTACAGCCACTCTACTATCTGCTGGAAAGGAAGCTCTGCTAAGCCCTTAAGCTTCTTTGAAACAATCAATTCTAACTAATTAGCAGAAAATAACACTGGCCTCTCTGTGAATGGAGTATGTCTCGACTGGCAAATCACTGGAGTTTTTCTCGTCTGGTCCTGCCCCTGGGGTTAATGGTGGCTGGGTTTGGCTGGGCAGGTGGATTCATAGGGTGGAGTTCAGTCTGGCAGTGGGGAACGACTTTTTCTGCCATGTGTCCAATCTGGACATTAACAGATTTGCAACAGGTACCCATACTTTGTGCTTACAACAAGGTTTAGTGAACTGGCTACTTAATTCATTATCACTATATTCTAACAGTCTGAAGTAACAAGTCCACTGTCAAATTGATCACAAATTAATTATTGATCAAATTTATTCAAAACAGGTCAATAGCACTGAGACAAGCAGAGCAAAGCACAAGCAAAAGCCAAGAAAAAAAACACAATGCCTAACACAATGCGAGCAGTAAATAGTCATTGACCAGAAATGGCAGTTCAACAGTCAACAACATTTTAATGGTCTTGTGAAGGTCCAAGCAGATTAATGCATGGATCCATGTATGCAGTTATTTGCTTTTTCAATGTGATTGAGTGAGGTTGCATCAAGGTAGCTTGTTCTTGAGTTGTCATGCTCCCTGCGCAGCCTGAAGCTGCAGCTCTGTATTTATAACAGGGTTTCTTAATGTCTGTACTTGTTATCGAGACACAGAGATCACTTTGTGTCATCTGTTTTTGAGGCTGGATTAAGTTGTAACCATATCTTTAGCACGCTTTGAAAAGGGAATATTTGCCTCTTCATGAGTGCACAGTTATTTTGCTTGGAGTTTTGGCAAGCATCATGGCATTATGGATCATGGTAGATAAACAAGGAAAAAAGAAGAGAAGTGCAGTGGAATACATGAATTATTTAGAAGGGGGAGATCCTGTGTGTGTGTGTATGAATTGTGCTATTATGTGTGTCAGTCTGTATGAACAATGCCATGGAAACTATGATTAGCTGGTTTGCTGCTCGCCTTTGTGCTCTGATGGTGGACACAGTTGATGAAATGACACACTGGGCAGCAAGTAAAATTCTGTATTGCAGGATTTAATTAAAGAATCGCACGTGTGCCAAAGTCACATGGATAAAACTGAATCTGTAAATGCTTTAATTTGATTAGTGCAATTTTTATGTGTGTAGCTTCTAAAAATTATGTCTAAATTAAAATTACTTTAATTCAACATCTTAATAACAAGTTAATGAGCTCGTGGACAACATGGCCTTTTGTGATCTGAGAAAGTTTGCATTTTAATTACCATGCACAAGGAGTAAAGTTTAGCGTGATAAAATGTTTACATTAGCAGGCCAAGTTAAAAAATTTTCTCTTTCTGAATAACAATATTTGGAATACCTATTGCTTGTGGAAGATGTGAAAGTCTTGCTTTTTAGTTTTCAGTCAGTAGTTACTATAAGAAACAGACACACAGAGGAACTTTATAAGCTGTTTCTGTTCATTTTTCCAAAAACAATTTTATTCACTGGAGAAGGGAGAAAGAATCTTTTCTTAACCAAACTGCCAGTAGAATCAACCTTTTAGCATGACTTTTAAAGCATTTGATTTGCTTTACAAATGTATGAAATTATTTCACCTTAATACCATTGTTGCTAGCTTCAAAGAGGACTATAATCAATACTTTTAGATTTTTACTAACATTTTACTATCATTTTGCTGATTTCCCAGTTGTTACTGGATGGATTTAAATATCACTCTCCTCTTCCTCAACGTCTCCGCAGCCCCAGGAAGCCCTTGAAGACTCCTCTTGCCCCTCTGAAGGAATAAGTTTCGAGAAGGAGGATTTGGGTGCCATCTCCCAGGAATGGTGCGAGAAATGTTTAGAGGAAGGTGACACATCTGATGAGTATTTTGACTCCTGCTCTTGGCATAGTGACACCCTGCCAGATTTTAGTCCTGATGGAGAAGAATCTCTGGATGCCTTGCTAGAACTGGATAACACCAATGTTTGTCAGCAAACAACAAGCAGCAGCATCTGCACTAGGTTGAGAGACGCTCAACAAAGAGAGTCTGTGATACCTGGAGATAGCCACAGGGATGCCACAGAGATCTTCTTTGGACAATTCACATGTAGCAGAAGGAAAAGCACAGAGAACCATGTGAACCCTAAAATTTCCTTTAAGCAGAGCACCAAGGATCCTGGCTCAGCTGAGATCCAACCTCATATAAGTGCAGAGAAACTTAAACAAGACTTGGACAAAGAACAGTCCAGACTGCAGACTATTTCCACAAAAACTCAAGTTAATGGAAGCAAGGAGCTATACAGTTTACATTTACAAAGCCGACACAATACAAATACCTTTGACGCAAAGGTAAATAGTCCACTAGACACAAAGAAAGTAAATTTACATGCACAAGTTCAAGAACACAATCCGAAGAAGCTGAATGAATCTTCAAACTCAGAAAGTTGCATGATTCATATTGGTAACAGAGAGATTGTAGAGACTCAACATCAACAGGGCAGACATGAACATGACACAAGGTTACGGACAGGAAACACAGTTAAAAAAAGTTTGGAGAACAGATGCAGGAAAAGATTAGAAACTGATTATGTTCAGGATGTTGTATTAGAGAATACTAAAGTGATCCACACTTATTCTGTAGATAAAAACACATGTTTAAATAATTGCAACATTGATGGTAATGATAGTCATTGCAAACTGAGAGAAAATATAGAAAATCAGGGTACAAGCAATGCAGACAGGAAGATACGGGCTATAAAAACACAAGGTGCGGGAAAAAGGGACTACTGTAGTGGAGCACATCTTAAAGTAGAATGTAGTTGCATAGACAACACATGCACAGAGGAAACACATCTCCCTGATGTAATAAATGCACAAACATTTGACCGTGGTCTTCCACCTGACTCTAAAGCTGAGTTAAATACAGAAATTGTTACAAGTCCAAACATCACAAAATCACACTGTACAGAGACACATAGTGTATCACATGACCCAAAGTCAGAAGTTGGAGAACTTTTTGAACCACAGATCAATATATTGGCACACGAAGTTGATACCCCCAACAAAAGACTGTCAGAGATCCACCCTCAGGCTTGTACTAGTGTCACAAAGCCCATAGAAAATGAATGGGTATCAGGTGTCTGCTTGCAGGCAAAGCCGTTTGGGTGTGTTGGAACCACATCAGAGGGGACCACATCTACTGGGACACTAAATGAAATCTGTTCTGCCATCACATTTTCCAGAGAGGCCACAGCCTTTTTCCCATTGGATACCTGTGCTGCTCAGGTAACTGTGGTTCCAGAGGGTTCTGCTCTAGCCTCAGCTGTGCCTCTGGCAGACTCAGACTGGGAGGAGCTCACTGAGAAGCACCCAGAAACAAAACAACCTCAGAGAAAAAGGTTACAACCATGGAAAAATCCAGATCTAACTCAGAATTTAATCCTTAATCAGTTGGATGAAGGGGGTGCTACAATAGAAGAACCAAGTCAAAGGCAGCTTCACTCTGCGAAAAAGCTCTGGTTTGCAACCTGTGTAGAACCAGGGCTTGACTCAACTCAAATCCAATCTGACACTTTTAAGGGGTCTGAAGAAAGTCTGCCTCACCACCCAATCTCAAATACTCTGCTGTCTCTTGGTGGCAACCAAAGAGCAAACGATGTCTCCCCTGTGGTGTCAGACAACTCTGAAGAAGAGAGGAGGAGGGTAAGATCATCCAGCTTTTTTCACCAGCAAAACAAGAAGCAGGAGGTAGAGAGAGCACATGTTTACACTGACCAGGAAAAAAATTATCTGTCACAGTCTCAACCTGCCACAACAGAGCTTTCTGAACACAGTGAGCTGAAAGTTATTCCTAAAGCAATTGCCATTGATCCTGATGCCCACTACACTCATCATGTGC
Organism: Acanthurus tennentii; assembly: GCA_029783805.1. Classification (NCBI taxonomy): domain Eukaryota; kingdom Metazoa; phylum Chordata; class Actinopteri; order Acanthuriformes; family Acanthuridae; genus Acanthurus; species Acanthurus tennentii. Next base: position 20,349,299 of record JAPZDZ010000013.1, on the reverse strand, counting down.
CAACTGAGATAGGAAAAACATCATGTACTGCTGCTGCTGATCCCATCCAGGACAGCAGCAGAGAACACCCAGATGTAGCTCAAAAGGCCATTACCCTCACAAACATACAAAGTACTGCTAGCACATGCTCTAGTCATTGTAAGCAAGTTCAGCTGGAGTTAATGATCCCTGAAGCTCCTGGTAGCCTGAGAGCCCCTCCTTCTCTGTGCTCGGACTCTAACAATAACAGAAAGGCCAGTATAAAAGGGGTAGGGATAGGTGATAGTGTGAACTGTTGCTCAGGGGGAGCCCACAGTGACTATGAAAATAATAGGGGAAAGATTTGCTACCTGATTGAGCAGTCAACAAATGTGGTCCCTGATCCTTCTCTTCCTGATGCAAACAAGCCTCAGGAAGATTCTGAGGTGTTTTTGTCTTCTGTGAACCACCGACCCAACTGGAGCAGTAAGGACTGTGAAACTGTTACTGGAAAAGACATTGATAGCTACAGACATTTGTGCCCAACAATGGAAAATAAGCTAGACAAACTTAAGACAGAGAAGAGTATCAATAATAACAATAAGGAGCATAAGTATTCTAACTTTAAGAGAAATAAAGACTTTGAGTTCTTAGTGTCAAGTTTCGAGAGCACAGGTCTGTTAGCAGGCAGTGAATTGAATGAAGAGAGGCACAATGGTAGCCAACCAGAGAATCACAGCTTACCTAATACAAGAAAAGACAACTTATCTAAGTTATCCAAAAGTTATGTGCTGGCTGTGGAGTGCAGAGACTGCACACAGGTCAACTACCCAGCTCTACAGCAGGAAACAAGATTAGTCAGGTGTTCACACACTGATGTAAGCCTCAATGCAGTAGCTGCTTGTAGTTCAGAACCAACTGTAGAGGGTGATTATTCACTGGGAAAGTGTGGCACAAAAGAGGGTGATTTAAATGTAGAAACAAAGAAGGATCATGAGACCATGAGACCTACTGAGGAAGTTATACATAATTTTAACCTTTTCGAAGATATATCCAATTCCAAATGTCCAGAGCACCAGCTTGAGCATGAAGAGGGGTCTCTAACCACAGCTGAGGTAGAACCTGAGATAAACCCAGTAACAACTGTTGTTTGCAGTAGTAGTGGAAAGTGCTGTAGATCAATGACTGCTGCCTGTGATGCTGTGTCTTACACCTCAGCTAGTGGCAACTGTGACGTAAAAGAGGATACTGACTTTTCTATTTTAACCAGAAATTCCAACCTCAACAAATTGACCAAGAGCAGCAAAACAAAAGTCAACCAGACCATAAATAAAGGCTCCAAGTTTTCTGTCTTTGCTAAAATGCCTTCTTTTAGGAGGGGGAAGGGTGCAAAGGGTACTAAAAGTGAGGAATTACAGCAGGAGTCATCAGATGGAGAAAGTGAGGGGCTTCTACCTGAGCAAGGGCTACAGAGGGAGAATTCAGATGATGAGGTCTTTGTTAAAGGTGACATCATTAACCAGGCAGTCAGCCAAACATTTGCTTCATTGCATTATGAGACAGAGGACTGTGGCTTTTTCTCCTCTACTCCCCACACTTGCCATGTTCGTCAGCTAATCAGCCAAGGGAGTATGGCGAGTAACAGAGAACAAGGTGCAGACAACTCCCTTCCTGGGCAAGTTCAGTTGACTAATGAGCTGATATACAAGAGGAGCAAGAGCAATGATAGTTTAAACATCCGCTTGCGCTTTGCACAAGCACACAAATCTCTGTCCAGTCTGTTTGAATTTCGTTCAGTGGATAAGGAAAATGAAGAGCACACAACTTTGAACCATGATGTGGACTCAGGTAAAGCCAAACAATCCTGGAGGAAGCCAAAAAAGGCCATGGAGGCTGAGCTGCTTAAAAGAACTCTTTCAGTGCCAGATGGTGATTGTCGCAACATGGCCTTTGGGGAGGAACACAGAAGCCTAACTTTCTCTGCTGTCCTGGACAGACCAAGCAGTCAACGGTTGCCATGCTCCTTTAGAGCACTTTGCCACACTGATCCCATCTCCAAGCGGGGAGTTCCACATGGAAAGGAAAACCTCAGTGGATGCAAATCTGAGGGCCAGAGAAGAAAATGCTTGCCAAATGGTCTACCTGCCAAACTCTGTGTGTCTAGCCTACCTCCATTTTCAGATGACTCTACAGTCACACTGTCCAATCACACCAGCCCAGTCTTACCTTTAAGCCCTTGCTCACTAGCCACCCTTACTTATCAGCTTTCACCATCCTTGACCAGGTCCCATCCAGTGGCCAGTGAGAGCTTGACTGAAATTCCCCTAAGGCCCATGAGCCCTAAACCTGACAGCCCTAGGCCAACGACTCAGCGCAATTTTTTTCGCCATCCTCATGCAGAAAGAGCCAATTCTGTCTCTCCTTTCTCTCTGGGCCAGGTGGTCAGGATGGAGACAGGTGGATTGACAGATCCCCCTGAGAGACCTAAAACCTTAAAGCCCTCATTTAGCCCTTTGGGTCTCAGCCTCAGTCCTCAGGATGTAGCTAAGAACAGAACAGACAGCCAGTCACACATCAGCCTATATGGCATTGGCTCCATCAACAGATTACAGGTAAGGTATTAAAGGTAATCTGCCCTCACACAGAGCAGATTTTTGTAAATTAAAGAAATGTGGATCAGCTTTAAAAAAATATAATTATAAATCCCAGGCTTTTACTGAGATAAAAAATTATATATTTGTTGTGAATATGTAAATGTCATAAATTCCCTAGCTTTTTGGATGTTAAACATCACTATAAAGCTGTGTAGATAAAACCTTAAAGGCCATAGTTAGGATGACACTTGGGTTCCAGCTCCATGGGAAAAGTGTCTCATTCTCACCTCCAAATCACACAAACTCTGGCCCTCTCTCTTGTTCTGCAGTTAGTGCTTTTGTGTGTTTTGATGTCTCAAGGTAGTTGCCAAGGTATCTTTATCTGTCAGTGTCTGGGTTGGGACTGAGAACAGGCCTCTCTTTCTCCGTGATGTAGATAAAGGAGAGAAACGGTATAATCAACTTTGGGCTCAGTAGTCTGGTAGATTTCCATTCTGCAACATAGCTGCCCACCATCATCCTACTTTCCTGCCAGTTCCTACAACAGTCATGCAATACATGGCCAGACTAGGATAACTTGAAGAGTAGCTCCCCCTTGTGGATTTCCCTAAATTAGACATTCAGTCAGTACACAATATACTTCAGCCCTACCAACTGCAGACTTATCACATAATAAGAGCAATTTGTCTCAGTATTTTATATGCATTTTGTTATTTTTTATCTACTCTAGTCCATTTAAACATTAATAAACTTAAGAGCCCTATTAACCTCAAGCATAAAAATGGGGCCTGTTCTTCAAAGAGAGGAATATTAACAGTTGTCATGCATGTGACTTGTAATATGAAGTGAAAATGAGAACACTTGGAAACTTTTAAATACTTTCGATAGTAATTTTGATATTAAGTAGGTTCTTGTGTTTGAATAAACTGGTATAATTTCTTGTGTTTTAAGCTGATTATATATAAAGATTTTTTGTTATTATATTTATTATAACAGCGTTTTTTAAAGTATTTTACAACATTTTTACAGAAAGGAAAGAGACAAACCTGTTCAGTGCAGTTTGTGTCAGCTTTAACTGAAGTTGGTCATAACTTGTGTGCCACAGTGTCATTTTAATCACTAACCGTTGCCAACTTTGCAGTTGTAACAACTTTACCTATTGATTAATTTCAGTGCAGTTTGATTTATTACTCACTCTGGACTTGCCATCACACAGGTTTTGCATGTTTTGTCAGCCAGTGCTTGTTGCATACTGTGTCTAAGTGATAAAGGTAAATATGGTAACATTTTACACCTAAATTTCTTAGAAAATTAAAGGAAGACTCGCACACTGTCTAACTCGCAAGAATACTTTTGTTCTCGCAAGATCAGGCATCTCATGAAGGTGATGAAGGTCTAGCACTGAAATGTAGCAGCAAAAAAAAAATCTCTCATGTTGGACATTGTGCTAGAGTTTACATACAATCTAAATGATAAAGGGAAAAAAATCAAGTGATTGTTTCAGTGAAAAACAAAATGCTGCTTATTTTGCGGGAACAGAGGCTGACTGATACTCTGTTGTGAAGCATATGCTGATATAAACTTTGAGAACGTTAAACTTCTAATGACAGATTTTATTTAAACACAACAGCACAAATATTTAAAAAGAATCCCATCAATTTGGTAATTAACAAACAGTGACCAAGATAGGAAGTGAATGGATATGTTTTAGTGATTTTCTTAGGTTTTCTGTGCTCTGTTTTTAAATTATATAGTATTTAACCAGGGGGAAAAGCTTTTCTGAGAGCAGTGTTTTCTTTTTTTGGGAAGGAAGAAAAGCTAGTAAAACTTATGGTTCCTTCTGTAAACTTCATCTCAGACTTACAATTATCTGTTGTGTGATCCAAATAAGTTGTCAGCAGCACAGCTTCTTAGGTGTTGAAAAGACACCAGCGAGTCAAAGTTTGCTCACCAGACTGGCTGAAACAAACAAACAAAAAAAAATACTGGATAAAAAGTTTTAAAATAGGTTGTATGAGGAATAAAAAATGCAACTTTTGATATGGTGCTAACCTCAGCACATACAGTAAGAGCTGACTTTTCTTGACTTGACCTTTTGGGTGTTAGATACTCAACCTTTTGCCATTTATTCCTTCTTTCATTTTAAAAATTTACGCTATTGGACAGTTACATTCCTGGTAGCCTTGGAAAAGGTTTTTAAAGTGGTTAAACTTAAAATCAACTCTTTGTTATGAAAGCGTATTGTAATAATCTAGTTTAAAAAAATAGACATATAAATTCGTAATTATGAGAAAAGAGCTCATAATTATGAGATCAGTTTCTGCTCCTGCAGGATCACTTCCCGCATGTCTGATTGGGCTTTACACCTGAACAATCTCAACGACCAGACATGCCAATGCAGTGTTGACATACTAATATCAATGGTCCAAGCGTTAAGTATAATTCATCAACACTTGCTCACAACATAAAATGAAAGAAGCCAGTTACGGATGTACTGCCTTGTTTTATTGTTTAAGTGCTAATTAAAATGTATATGACCTGAGTCAGCTTGTTCTTTATAACCAGTGATGATTCTGGTAATGCTTTGCTTGTGTTGTGTTGTGATTAAAGGAAGATGTGCAGTGAACTTTACATTCATTCAGTGTACCAAATTAAGAACCTTCATAATATAAGTTGATTATTATATTCAAATGTATCATGAGATACATAAATGATTCAATGTAGCCCACTCTATGGCAATTCCAGTATGCAAGCCCATGGGCAATTTATTCAAGTTCATTACGCAAAAATGACAGATTTATGACAGAAGACCCATGAGCAGTTGTGAATTATGGTCATTATGAGGCTTTTTTACTTGCTGTTCCTAAATTGATGTGTGTGACAAACATGCAACAAAATGTGCAGCTTTTACTTTGAAGACAAGCTGTCTGTGCTTCTTGACTCAAAATTATGAGCTCTTTTCTTGTAATTATGAGATAACGTGTCTATTTTTTTTCTTATTAATATTATTATGTGAATGCAATTGCCTTCTGACTTTTGGAATTTCAGCTATAAAAATGAACTACTACAGAAATAAATGAAAAGTCAGTGCAACAGAAGACAGAATATGAGTCATGAAAGCTGGTTTTAAGTATTTTGCCTTTGAGGTGTAAGGGTTAGTAAAAGGTGACTGTGACTGACTAGTTAACTGTGCACTCAAAAGGGCACACAAAATGATGGTCAACCTACCAGCCAGTCCACAACCAGACAGTTGTTGGCGCTGAAGGGCAAGGACAAGTCCTCTGTGGTTCCTGGTGGGCTGACAACTGGCTGCTGGGTGAATGTGGGCCTTGATGGAGGTGGCAAGCAGCAAAGGCGTAAGGGTTCAGATGACCTATGGATTGAAGAACAAAAGAAATACAAGTGCAAGTTGTCCGGAGCCATCAGAGGGAGTCTAAGTCAACTCAACAAACTGTTACATGAAGACATGGAAAAAGTAAGATGTGGCCAGAGACTGCAAACACCAATTTCCAAACCTTGGAATTTTAATTTTCATCTCCTTTCTTCTTCGCCTTACTTCTGAGTTTCTGTTTTCTCTGGACAGTCTGTTGCTCTCTGGTGTCTTTTGACAGTTTTTCTTAGATATGATATCTGTGTGTCAGCCATTACTTTACTTTACTCCCTGGCCTCTAATTTTATTTTCTCCTTTTTTGCACTGTAATTCATTCGTGCCTATTAATCTTGTATTCTTTTCTTTGAACATCACTCAGTTCTGTTCAGGAAAGATTTATTTTCTGTGGGTTCTCCTACAGTTCATCATTAGAACACAAATGACGTCAGTGATTAATGACCAAATGACCAAAACCAAACCTCTCCAATTTCCACAGACTGAAGCTAGGGTCACCTTGGGGCCCATCAAGGCCTTCCAGGGGATGCCCCTCAAGGCCCATTGCTTCTCCCAGAGCACCCCCATTGGTCTTGACTGCCTAGGGTGGAGACAACCCACATCCTACACCTGTAAGTACTCACTCCGGTTAAGTCTTCTGCAAGTTAGGTTCTGTGCTCTTAATCAGGTTCACCTTTGGTTGTCAAGTGGTCCACCAGCTGTTGTAACTTTTGAATATGTGAGTTTGTTTCATCATGATGTGCCCATATGTCATGGGAGTTGGATTCAGTTTAAGCCCCGGCTTCTTTCATCAACCTATCACTCTCTTTTGAGCAAGAGTTTGACCCCATGTCAGGCCAGTGCCTCATACACAGTGATGTGTGGGTGTGGGGGAATCACTAAATGATGGCAAATTAAAAGGTTCTTAGCCTGTTAGGGTGCTGAACCATCAATTGGCTTATAGTGCCATTCAGAGCTCCTTCTTAAATGATAATCTGACTGAAATAGTATTAAAAAACAGAAGGAAATGACTGACCTTGTTTTGGGTTGTACCTGGTCAAAGGTACCATCTTATTTTCTTGTTAATGTATTATGCCTCAGGTTTTGTCTGTCTCTGTCTAACTGTAGCAGCTGTAGCCATTTTGAGAGGCTAGTTAAATTCACTGATGTTACCACTTATATCTCTCTCAGACTCAGAGTCAGATCATGAATGTGTCCTCCCTGCCTTTTTTAAATGCTGCAGTTAATGACTTAACATATCAGAAGCTACTATTATACTGGGTGGGGACACTGAATTTGTTAACATATAAGTATCTAGGAACAGAGTATGACTCTCAAATCAAGATGTTAACACAAAGTCATATATTGTGTCACATATTGAGTATGTCATATACATATATATATATATATTTTTTAACATCCATTTAATGTCTCTTAATACCAGCTCTCCTAACTTTCCCTTTGGTTGTCATTCTGGTTTACTGAGTTGTCTATAAATGTTACAATGCTAGCTAGTGGACCTGGAATTTGTTGTTACTATAAGACTAGCAACCTTCTGATCTAGATCCCATCCCTGTCCATGTTGCATGTGCATGTTGCAACTGTCAAAGTGTTTCCTAATCTTCTCTATGTGCAAGTAACCTTTACTATATTGATACTATATTGACTGTGTGTATGTGCAGATAACTTAGCAGCTTATCCAGGTTACAATTTTCCTTCATGACTAGCTGTCTTGGTGGGTGAGCTTAGATGTTCATTTTCAAAAGGGTAAATATTTACAGCTTGTGTTGGTGGTCTTGGTGTCTTCTCTTACTCAGACCTGGAAGTCCTTCTCTCTTCCTCTTCCTCCATCTTAGGGTTAAATGGGAACTTAAATGAGTGATAGCAACAATGTAACAATGCCCACTTCTGTAAAGTCACGAGAACCCTGCTTCTTTAACCCTGAAATCACCTCTATTTCTCCTGAAACCCCTATAATGACACTTCCTCCTCTCCATTAAAGGTGATATGGACAACATTTATACCTAGCCTATCGTCACTGATGCTAAGATATCTATTCAAGTATTTAACCTGATTTCTATAATTTTGACAATCTAACCGGCGACAAACACTTTAGTTTGGACTGTAAGGAGTTTTACTGCTGTTATTGTGTAGTTGGTTTAGATATGCTGAATCTGCTCTAATACTTTATGATTAGATGGTTTAGCTAAGAAACCTATGCGCTAACGCAACAGCAACTCCTAAGCCTCAGAGGTTGATGACGACACTTGACATCAATGTAGTAATTCTATTGGCTCGAGATCCTCTGGCCATATTAGATCTTGTCAGTAAACTCAAATGTAAATATTATCATCATTTTGAACCTGTCAAAATGTTTTAAATAATTATTTCACCTCCATATTTTTTTTAAGGAAAACATAGACTTTCACACTGCGCCTCTCTAAAAAATCTGCGGATGTATTAATTGTAAAAGATTTTTTTTTTTCATACAGTTGTTGTCTATATGACCTTTAAATAAAGAAAGACAAAACATTTAACACCCACCTTTTGTGTAGTTCTTTTTGTTGTCTTTTTTCTTTTCTGTTCATCTGCTTTTTTCTTTAGTTTTTTACAGCTACCTTATTTAAATATTACAAAACTCTGTACAGTTTAAAACTACTGTGTGTGACAGAGATATTTAAATTTTCTAACACCTCATCTTGTATGTACCCCAAATTTTTATTTCTATGTCCTAAAAGCCTCTGGAACTAATTCTTTGGAACTTAGTAAATTCTTAACACTGCCTCTTGAACTATATTTTAGTAATAACCCTTATTTAAAGCAAAAATATGTAACTTTTCCACATTGACATAGCAGTTTCAAATCATTTTAATGTCAGGTGGCAGGAGTTTCTCAGACTGGCGTGTAGTTGTTGATGACAGCTACGCTAAAGAAAAGGCTACAGGCATAGACAAAACTGGGCTTATTGCTGTTGAACAGTAAGTAGCTACATTCTTAGTCATATGTTGTGGCTCTTGCTGGATGTTTGGCTGTGTTAGAAATTATGTGTTCTCACTTACTTACTGTTTTTTTGAAGCCATATCTGCCTGTTTTGACAGATGTTCAGCTGGCAACATGTTATAACCGGGTGTCTCTTGTTCAGGTTGTGTTAGCTTGGCATGCTGAGCTGCGTTTCCACTGAAATACCATTGCTGTTCTGGGTTGTGTGCATGGCTTGTAATGTTGTGGGAGTGCAGAGATGAATTTCTTCACCATGAGTCTTTAAACAGCCCTTTCAGTCTTTTTACTTCTAAGAGCATTTAACAGCCAAGTAAGCATTCAACCATATATATATGTGTGTGTGTGTGTGCGTGCATGTGTTGTGTGTGTGTATGTATATATTTATGTATATATGACTACTGCTGTTACAATTTACCTCAGTGGGGGAAGCTGGCGTTGATGTGCTTGACTCAACCCAAGCTGACGGATAAATTTGCTGCTGTACCCTTAGTCTAATGGAGTCGGTACACCATATAATCCACTGTGCGGGCTCTGCCCCAAGGCTGACAGCATGGCCTCTGCATTCCGTTCCCTTACAATCGTAGATTATCTATCTCTGCCCCAACCTGCTACGCTGTGGTGATATCAACATCAACCCTGGAACTTTCCTAGAAAAACTGGAGCATTGAACTAAAATATATCTGTTGAGAAGTCCAGGCAGGTGCACCACTCAAGTCCAAGCTTCATCCTCCTCAACATGTTACCAAAGTTTCACTCAAACCCATTTGAATGAAACTGTGGTAGCATGTTGAGGATGTTGTTGTGGAGCATTGGCCAGACAAAACCACAATTTTCCAGGGGACACTGCTCTGCCTGGGGCCTGGATCCACCAACTAGCTAAAGAGACTGTCACACTGCCTGGTTTCTTTGCTTTACTGGTTTTTGTCAGCAGGAGCCCCTGCACTGCCTGACTTTTAGCTTCTTCAGCTCTTTACAGCAGCATTTAAAACTGAAAAGGTGCCTTTAGGTAACAGTGCTCCAATCAAATGTGTCAACAAACTGGATAATACTACTTGTCCTCATATTGTGCCAACTCCAAATGCACCACAGATTTTTATCAATGCTGCTTTCAAAACAATACCACACAACTAAATTATGTCAGAGTCCTAAGCAATTCAAAAGTGCTATGACCCCAAAAAATAAACCTGAGGTAATCTTTTGTGGACATTTAAATGTAAGGAGTGTTGTACTAAAATCTTGACAGCTCAGACAGTTAATAATGGACTCTTATCTTGATTACTTATGCTTGTTGGAAACTTTGTTAACTTCAAAAACTCTCCATGGTGTTTTTAATGTTCCTGGAAAGAATGCATTGCAAAGGGGGCAGGGTCTTTTTTCAAGAAATCATCCAGTGTCAACAAAATACATTTCCTGATATGAACTTTGAAGGTATTGGAGTTACTATTATATTATCACCTGAAATGTCTATTATAATTATTGTAGTGTATGTATCACCAGCTTCAAAGACAAATTCTTTGGTCATCTATCCATAGTCTTAAAGAATGTGATGGTAAATAAGTCCTTTTAATAACTGATCTGAACTTAAACTGGCTACAAAACACAACACACAAAAGAACTCAGCTTAAAGATATTTCCAGTATCAAAGGGTGAATGTTCTAACCAGGATGAAAGCCCTCCCAAATCCTATTGCAATTGAAATGTACAAACAAAACTGAATTTATTGCAAAAACACAATCCTTCAATTTAATGGCTAGAAAGGTTTTGAAAACAAGACATAAAGTTTAAAAAAGGATGGCAAAACACGCAGTTCCTTAATCCCAAGAAAAAATCTTAAAGCTTTTAAGAATGAAATCAAAAGAACCAAATGTAATGATACTACTTCTGGTAAAATTTGTGAGCAGGACTTTAACCATTTAATAGCAGTGTTGGGTTACATGGGGCTCCAACTATTTTGGGTTTATGAATTTAGGATTGGCTATCTAAAGTAAATAACAGTAAAGTTAGTAATGGGATTTAATTTACATTAAATCTAACTCTGGGCACCACTCTTTGGAAGGGAAATGATAGCCAATCGTTTAATCAGTCTCATAAAAGCAATAACTATCAATTTGGAACTATGATAATTAATTAATTTAATAATTATAATCAAAGTCCTAATCAATTGTCAGTAAGGTGAAGGATTTGGAGTTCTGCAGCGAAGAGGTTGGCAACATTCACTTTTGTACAGATTAAACAGACAAACAAAATGACTTATGTCAAGAGCATTTATTTAACAGATACTAAACAAAAACACACAATAACTAAACTAAAAGCATATACACTATTCACACGCATGTGTATGTATATGTGTGTGTGTGTGTGTGTGAGTGTGTGCGTGTGTGTGTGATTGATTGGCAGACAATGACAAGATGGCTGACTCAAGATGGTGGTTAGGACTGCATGGCTTAAGCAAAGGAATCAGAAACAAAGATGGCCGAACGGAAGATTACGGCCAACACCACACGGCTAGTGGGGGAGGTTAAAGGTTTCTTTGTGAGGCTCAACGCATGTAAGCTAAAAGGTGCCAGTTTAAGAGAAGGGGGGTTAGTTTCACATAGGTTACTCACATGCAAGTTACTGGATGTGACTTCAGTCTTGTGTGTGTGAAATGTGTAACTAACTTAACGATAACCAGGCCTAGACATAAAGCTCAAAAATACATTCAATAAAATCACTGCAACAATGAAACATGTGAATAATTCTCTGCTTAGCTCTGCTGTCTTATGCTTGGTTATGCCCAGTTACGTTACCCAGTCTTTGAAGGAAAAGGTGTCCTTCTTCGGTGCGTTGCTTTGTAAAGTCCATGAAGCTGCAGGTTTGTGAGGCTTCCTGATGGGTTCCAGGCTGGTCTGGCCCTCTGAACCCTAGATCTTTGAAGATCACTGATTGCTCCTTTGTTCCAAGTTAGCGGCTCCTGGCTAACTTAGGTTATGACTCCTGTTGCTTGTAAGTCTCAGCTGGCAGACCTTGTGTCCTGGCCGCTGGT
>JAPZDZ010000013.1:20291933-20309484 GCA_029783805.1 Acanthurus tennentii | reverse complement strand
ACTTCCTTTTAACAGGCAGAAACCTCGGCCAGATCCAGACTCAGAGGTGGGCGGGATCTGACGGCACCGGTTGGGTTTAGAGAAAGGGTCGATAGAAAGGGGAGAGAACCAAATCCAAAAGCTAAGATAAAACTATTTGTTTAACTACTTAAACTGTAAGCTATATGCAAGTGTTTTTTAATAAAGGTACTATTAATAATACTAGTACCGATACCGATAATAATATTACTAGAATGCTAGTAATACTAGTAATAATAATAATAACAATAACAATAATGAAGATGTAAAATACATTAACTAAAGCTGTTTTTTAATATAACTCTACTGTTTTTGTCTATCTGTCTTTAAAAATTAAACAGTGTGTTGTTTGTGTGTGTAATCACAGGACTTGTTTTTACTATCAAATGATTCTATTTTGAAAGGGAATTTTTTTTTTTTTACAAATAGCACAACTCAGTGTCAATAAAATGTATGTGCATATGTTGATAAGTGTGTTTGTGTGTATGTTGGTGCGTGCCTGCGTGCGTGTGTGCATGTGTGGATGGGTGTGTGTGTTCTACTATTAAATGATGTGAACACCAATGGAGATATTCTTTCATCACACTTGTAGATATAGTAACACATTTTCCTTTAGTGATACTTGTACCAATCAAGAGGAAATTATTTATATTGGATTTACTCTTCAGCTAAGTGCTTGGCTCAGCACTAGTACAAACACTGATGTTGTTCAGAGTATTAACAAAAGTGGGAACAAACTGTAACTTGTGTGATCATATTGTGAGATCTCAGTTCAGCCAAAAGGGGCCTCAATATATTGTCTTTCCAGGGCTCCATTGAATTGGTTTGAAAACACCTTCCTTTCCGGAAAGTGTAAGATCTTACCCTTTGATCCAGCGTTAAACATTTTACCTGAACTGTTTTTTTGTCTCTAACCCTCCATCTTACTGTTTTCTATGTGCAGCAAACAGATTTCCAGATCTATTCAGAATACTGCAACAACCACCCTAATGCCTGTGTCCAGCTGTCTAAGCTCATGAAGGTCAGCAAGTATGTATTTTTCTTCGAGGCCTGCCGGCTGCTCCAGAAAATGATTGACATTTCCTTGGATGGCTTCCTACTTACTCCAGTTCAGAAGATCTGCAAGTACCCGCTGCAGCTAGCTGAGCTGCTAAAATACACTAATCCACAGCACAGGTGACCACCGAGTTATTTTCAGTAACACCAAAGTCCCTAAAGACAAGTCCCTCCACTTGGCAGCCATCTTAGTAATGCCCCTTGGCAGTTATTTTGGGTTAACAAGACCAGGCCCTACCTAAATGAATGGGGAGAAACCCGTAACTGAACTCTCAGTGGTCATCCACATATAAAAGCTGTATATTAAAATTCACTAGTGAAATCTTAAAATATAAACTGCTAGAAAGTTTTGTGTCTTTCCTGAAAATAACATTTAAAACACTTTTTTTTCCATAATCTATACCTTTATTAGGCATGCGCACAATTTCATGATGCAAACTTTTTTATGGTTAAATTCAGACAGAGTCTTTAAGAGACAGTGTGCGCCCTCATCAACATATATGTAAGAATGCTTTTGCTAACCTAATTATTATGATTATAAACACCTCATTTTCAGGTCATTAATTAAACAGAACTGTCACAAAACTTCACTTGTACATGTAAGTATGAATACACGGCTAATAGTCAGTTCAACTATTATAGAGCAAATGATTGGTTTCAAGTGGGGAGGGGCGGGATATGTATGTGTAACCCCCATCTTTGGCATTCCAAATTTTCCCATAGTCCAATTCAAAATGCACTGAGTGATGTGTCTCTTCTTAATCTATAGCCTCTGGTTACACTCAAAGCTATGTTCACACCACAGGCACAAGTTAGTGGCCTGAATCTTTTTCTTTTTTTTTCCCTTTATGTGACTCAGATCTGATTTTTGTCAGTATCAACGGCACAAATCACACGGAATCTACTCTTTTTCGATTTAGATTTGGGCAACTTTCATATGTGGCTCTAATTTCAATACAGATGCAATTTTTTAGAGTGTAACTTCAGTCCGAATAGACGTGTAGCCCATGTCTAGGTTCATGTAACTTTTATGTCCAACCCCGTTGAGAAATGTAGTTAAAAGTGGCCCTTAGCATCCTGACAGTTTTGATAAAATCTGATTCACACCATCTATGTTAAGATCCCACCACTCCTGGTTCTGACTACTCCACATCTACACATACCTCTATACAGAGGTAGCAGCCATCACTCTGCAATAAGCCATAAATAGCCTTACCCTCTCTTTCTCGTCATTCTCCTCCTTGATGTTGTCTGCTCACACATTTGACCCAAACATCTAGAAAAGATCTGAGTTGAGCGCTTAGTATCGAGGTATAACCATGGGGTTAGATGCATTTTAGGAGATCCACTGGTGCATTTTAAGTGTCTGTCACTGTTTTGATGAGTAAAAATCTAGTAAAAGGTAAAAAACAATCAAATGAATTGACGGTCTGGATCATAGACACCTGTAAGATTCGGATCTTATTCATATTCATATCTGAATAGAAATGATCTGCCTTTTATTTTGCAGGTAAATAATATAAATAATGTGACTTATTTGAAGAAAATAAATAACCATACACATTGAAACAGTTTTAAAGTGTGATTATTTCACATAAATTGTATACTTTGATAAAGAGAGGTCAAGACTATTCAGTTGTGAAAAATTGAAGCCCTGCAGAGACCACACAATTACTGATGTTTGCAAATAGGCGCAGTTCATTTATAATGACTCTGCACAACAGAAGCTCTCAGCTTAATGCAAGTCATATTTACCTTTTATAGAATGTACTGTCCATGTTTTTTTAAAAAAATAATAAAATTACAATATGGAAAGACTTTTATCTCTTCTACTTTCCCTTCTGTAGTTGTATATTTAGTTGTATCAGTTGTAATATTGGATACATTTTTTTCTTCTAGTTTTAGAGGCAGATTAATCACATCTGCAGCTTTGATGATTATTCCTGGAATCTTGGATTTAGACAAAATAAACATACAGTGTGGATGTTGATTTAAATAAAGGAACACTTCAACTATTGCAATGGTGTGGCCTATTAATAAATGGTTTTAGTCTGTTTGTGGAGTTTCTCACAATAACTATATGTCACTCTTTGATCTAAAAAGGGACTACAAAGATGTGGAGGCAGCCCTAAATGCCATGAAGAATGTGGCCAGGTTGATCAATGAGAGAAAACGACGTCTTGAGAACATTGACAAGATTGCACAGTGGCAGAGCTCGATAGAGGACTGGGAGGTGTGGCAAAGGGCATCTTTGTTCTGAAATAGTCTGTCACTCTATAATTTTCAGTGCACTGCAACAGAGCTGGATAGCAGTTAACAGTCTATGTGTGTGGCTGTGTCTTTGTGTGTTTGTGCGTATTTGTGTCTGTGTGTTTCAATCCATGCAGGGTGAAGATGTCCTCAGCAGGAGCTCTGATCTCATCTTTTCGGGGGAGTTGACCAAGCTGTCCCAGCCTCAGACGAAGAGTCAACAGAGAATGTTTTTCCTCTTTGATCATCAGATGGTCTACTGTAAAAAGGTTTCTCAGCACTTCACATTGCATTTAATACTGTTTTATTATGATGGCTGTATGCATCCTAAAGTTGAAAAGTGGACGTTTGCAGCATCTAAATTTGAGTGCTCCTAGACCCATTCAGGAGAGTATCTCTAAGCCTGTGGCTGTATCTGTGTCATTAGAGGGCATCCTTGAGATCATTTTAAGCTAAAACAATATAGAACATCAGGCTTTCTTCACCATTATTCTCTTAAGCATCTTCTTCACTTCTCTCTTCTGTGGTTCTCAAGAAAGTTCTTAAGAAAACTCCTTGACAGATTTGTGAACGTATTCTTAAACCACAGAATGGAATGCATCTGTGTTCTTAGTGTTGGGTCACATGGGGCTCCAACCATGTTGGGTTTAATAATTTGGGATTGGCTATCCAAAGTAAATTATAGTAAATTAGTAATAGGATTTAATATATGTTAAATCCACCTCGGGGCACCACCCTTAGAAAGGGAAATGACAGCCAATCATTTAATCAGTCTCATAAAATGACCAACTATGAATTTGGAACTATGATAATTAATTAATTAATTAAATAATTTAAATCAAAGTCCTAATCAGTTGTTTAACAAATACCAGCATTTATTTAACAAATACCAAACAAAACACACAATATATAAACAAGCATATGCGCTATTTACTCGTGTGTGTATGTATATGTGTGTGTGTGTGTCTGTGTCTGATAGGCAAAGACAAGATGGCTGAGTCAAGATGGTGGTTAGGACTGCATGGCTTAAACAAAGGAATCTGAAACAAAGATGGCCGAATGGAAGATTAAGGCCAACACCAAACAGCTAGTAGGGGGAGGTTAAAGGTCTCTTTGTTAAGGCTCAATGCATGTAAGCTAAAGGTTGCCAGGTTAAGAAAACCCCAGGTTCACACAGGTTACTCACATGCAAGTTACTGGATGTGCCTCCAGTCTTATGTGTGTGAAATGTGTAACTAACTTAATGATAACCGAGCCTCGATGTAAGGCTCAAGAATGCACCCAATAAAATCATTGCATCAATGACAACAGTTGAATAATTCTCTGCTTAGCTGTGCTGTCTTATGCTAGGTTCCGCCCAGTTACGTTACCCAGTCTTTTGAAGAAAAAGATGTCCTTTTTGGTGCATTGCTTTGTCAAGTCCATGAAGCTGCAGGCTTGTGACGACGTTGAGTCCAATAAGCTGCAGGTTTGTGAGGCTTCCTGATGGGTCACAGGCTGGTCTGGCCCTCTGAACCCCGGGTCTCTGAAGACCACTGATTGCTCCTTTGTTCCATAAGTTAGTAGCTTGTGGCTAGCTTTGGTTTGTGACTCTCCTTGCTTCGAAGTCTCAGACCTTGTGTCCTGGCTGCTGGTGCTAACTTAACTTGCTGACTCTTGGTTGATCCTTCGACAGGCTCTCTCGTTGCTGCTCTTGGTGAGGAGTGTGGTGTAGCAATCTGCATTGAGCAGGACTGCTGGAGAAGTTGTCTCACTAAGTCCTCAGCCCTGTAGGGCTTCTGAGAGGGGAGCAAGAGAGAAGAGAGTCCTTGGCCCTTTGGGGCTGCTGAGAAGGGAAGGAGGACTGTGTCCTCTGTCCTGTAGCGGTTCTTAGGTGGAGAGAAGAGAGGAGAAGAGCTCCTCTTGAGAAGAGGCAAGAAGAGAAGAAGAGACAGATGTGGGGGCAGAGATGGATTTATTGTCTGTGTTCACATCTAGGTGTGAAATCTGGGGGACTCTCGGAAGTTGAGTTTACTGCCCTTTATCAGAGTTCCTGAGGGTCTCATCTGGGATTCAGATCAAGGCCAGATTTCCCAATGAGGTGTAGCTTGCAAGGCCTTTCTTTGTTCTACTCACATGATAAGGTCCCAACATTAGATTGAAGAATGCCATTCTCCTCAAAAGCACCTGCCACTTCACCCCAATCAGTATAGGTAAACCTCTGAAAATGCCTTTAAAAGGGCAAGGGACCAAAAGGTTGTGTGCAGACACAGAAATTTTAAAAAGATATCATAAGAGAAATTTGAGAAAATATAAAAAAATAAAAACATTTTCTTAAATTTCACTTATGATATCCTTTTCTAAATTTTCTGTCCATGTCTGCACATGATTCTAGGTGTTTACCTATGCAAATTGGGTCAAACTGGCACAGGCTTTTGAGGAGATGGCATTCATCAATCTAAGAACACAGGTGCGCACATTTTTGTGGTTTAAGAACACGTTCACAAATCTGTCGTAAGGCTCTCTTACTAACAACTTGAGAATTTAAGAAAATACTTAAGAGGATGTTGGTGAATAAGACCCAATGTACTATAAATCTATGCAATTTAAGTTTATTTTAAATTAAGGAATTTATAGAATTTTCTGAACAGAAACACAAAAATTATACCTCTGTTTGTGAATTCCATTGAGGTAAAACAAACCATAATCAGTCAGCCTTGTTTTGGTGATAAACTACTGTAAGAGATTTTTGGTTAAGTAGCCATCATCATCATTTTAGGACCTCCTGCGGCGGGACATGTTGTATTACAAGGGCCGAATGGACATGGACCACATGGAAGTAATAGATGTGGACGATGGCAAGGAGAAAGACTTCAACATCAGCGTGAAAAATGCCGTGAAACTGCGATCACTTGCAGGTGATGAGATCCACCTCCTATGTGCCAAAAAACCTGAGCATAAGCAGCGATGGCTTCAAGCTTTTGCTGATGAGAGGATTCAGGTCCAGCATGACAGAGAGACAGGTGAGATAAAAGTTTAGTATCATTTTTCAAGGTTTTTTTTAAGGTCATTTATTCATGTAAGAAAACACTAAAGAATTTCTGGAATCAATCAAGCTGAATTTGTACATAACCTCAATGTCTACATACCATAAAGTTATCAGTATCTTCCTTTCTTAGCCCTCACTTACATCTGCTTTATAAGCTTAATAGGATCACTTGGCAGTGTGCCAAGAAGCATGGGGCTTCCAACAGTGGCTATATTTCTGGGATGCTTACTCAAATAATGAACAAGCAGAATTCCAGTGATTCCATCTCCCTCCATTATACACTACACTTTATAACTTTTATCTAGATTCAAACCCTTTTTTAGGAAACACTTTTTGGACACCTGTCATTTTAAACTGCATTTTACAGTGTCAGAGATACATGCTGAATAAACAGTCAGCCATGGCTGTACTTACCTCCACATCAGGTTGCAAGAGCTGTGTTTTTCTTAGCCAGAAGAAGACAGTCATCTTTGGTCCTGCACAAATCACAACCACCAGCGTTGGCCAACACAGTCTTGTATCCTGCTGCAGAGTGAACTGTGGCCTCTGGGTCAACTTGCCCACTGCTGCAGCTTTAGTCATTGCGAGTAAGGATCCATGGCTCTATGAATCGTAGAGCATGAGAGCTGAACCCAAAGCCCTAGTGCTCCACACCTTTCTTCATCTTCTTCTGGTATCATATCACCATCCCTGGGTTGTGGTTGGTGGCCACAAAACTTGGAGAACCTTCCACCTCGTTTTGGTCTCATTGTGAGCCAAGCAGCTGATCTATCCCTTAGTTCTTGCATCTGGTTCACTGGTTCACAATTGCCAAAAAAGATTTAGCCATACCTGCTTGTCTTGCACTGTGCCTGATTTGTGAAAATTAACCCCTATATGTTAACCTCTATTCCACTCATTCTAATGAGTGGTTTTTACTTGAGGTCCCGTGTACACGGACTGAGCTTTGCAAGACCACTTTTTCATTTGCTGCTCCACATTTCCTGGAATCTGTTACAAAGCAACTTAAAATTGGTCTCTCCTGCATGTGTCAATTTAAGGCCCCGATTAAAGACTGCTGTGTGTCTTCTTGTGTTTGTTTTATATGATTGTTTTGAGCTTTTGTTTATCTGCTGAACTTTCATGACTTTGTTGTGCACCTGGCCCCAGTGAAAAAATTAGGGTGCCCCCGAGTGGGCCCTGAGTTTTAAATCAATGTTTGAAATGAGAAACAAACAAACCAACAAAGAAAAAGAGAAAGAGAAATTACAATAAAACAAAATCACAAAGCACATTTCACAAGATAGAAACAGGGAACTAAAAATAGACTGCAAGACGGACTAAAAATAAACTGTAACTACTGATGTAAAAATATTTGTTTTTGTATCATTAAACACAGGAAACAGGGGAGCTGACTGTGCATTACTTGGCATTACTTGGCAACTGAAGTAGAGTTGCTAATTAAGCGTTCCCAACTTACATTTAAATCCACATTTAGAGCAAGCTAGTTGGAATAAAGCAATGTGAGAGTGTATCAAAGGACAAAAAAAAATACTGGCTGAAAAATTTACTTGGTATAAAAGTAGTTTAGTTTAAAGAAAGGAAAACTAAATGTAAACGTGAGTACAAAATAAAAATTTCTTCCTTATGTGTGTCACTTGCAATATACTACAACTCATATCTAATTTGCACATTAATGTGTCCCTTGACGTGCTACCAAAACCTTTTGATTGGTGGTTTAGTGTAAAACCACTGCTCCAAGTTTGTGTTTTGTCACCTATATACACAAATGAGCGATGAAAAATGAATATACACAATGTTGCTAATTTTAGATGCTTTTTTGTGTCACTCTATCAGTTGTCAAGTTTTCTATCTTTTTAAAAATTTTTTGTTTATCATTAAAGAATAAGAATAAGGAAATGTGTAAGAAACTTAATAATGATACTATTTGTTTTTCTTTTGTCAGGCTTTTGTCTCACAGAGGTTCAAAAGAAACAGGCCATGCTCAATGCCTGCAAAAGCCATCCAGCTGGAAAACCCAAAGGTATGCACTTAGGATTCAGACTAAGGCAAATAAATGAACAGAATGGACTTGAGTAGGTGCAATTGGACACTTATCACCTGAGTCTCCGTGTAGTGATAGGTTTACTTTTTGTTACTTTCAATTCTATTTGTTTATCACATATTAATTTTCTATTGTCAGGGAACATGACACCCTTAAAATCAACTTGAGACTCAATGTTTTATCAATCTTAAGATGTCTTCCTTTCTCCCTGGTCCTCTACTGATCTATAAAGCACACAGCAGCACTATTTTATTGAATATGTTGTCACAGGGGTCTTTATATTACAGGCTTCTCAGAATCCCTTTAAGATTGAAAGTAAATGTTTAAATTGAACCTCAAATTTTTCTCTTCCTTCAGGATGGACCAGCAGAGTTATTTGTAAATAGGCCCACACTTTCAGCAAATCATAGTTTCCTGTTTAAAAATAAAATCCAGTGTTCAAATTGCTTCTAATTTGCTGTTCTTCAATTTGTGTTAAAATACTGTCAGAAAATCTAAAGCACAGCACAGAAGTTTTCACACAGGGCAGCTGTGTGGTGATTATTATATCACACTATTATGACATTTCATCAATTCTAAGACCTACCTGTGGGCCCACCACCTTAAGGGACAGCCATGAGAGGTGGCTGCACTGTTTGCTTGGTGACAGGCAGAGGTGGGGACCGCATCCTAACATCTAGCATTGAAGACTGGCAGTAGAATGCCAAATCTCTGGTTGGGAAGGAGCTGCAGTTGGTGCGGGAGGTATAACAATAACAATAACCCATAACAAATTATGGGTGTCCAAATCTGAGCAAAAATTTTATCAACTAGCAAAATGTCAGTTTAAACCAAGGAGATGTGACTCGAAACAGAGAACTACAAAAGCAGGTTGTCACATTATTAAGTTTGCGGATGATTCGGTCATTGTATCTTTGCTTTGTATTGACAATCCTGATCATGGCCTTGTTCTCAAGGAGTTCAGGGATTGGTGTTAAGCCTGTTACCTGGACATTAATGTGTCAAAGACCAAAGAAATGACAGCTGATTTCAGTAATAATCCCAATGTCGTTCCTCCTGTGGTGATCGTTGACCAGGCAAAGGAGATTTTTCAACAGTACTAATACCTAGGAACTATCATTGATGACAAACTGATCTTTGAACATCATTTTGATGCTGTGTGCAATAAAACTTACCAGTGACTGTATTTCCTTGGAAAGCTTTGTACTTTTTATGTTGACAGAACCTTTATAAGAATATTTTATTCATGCTTTATTGAGTCTGTCCCATCACATTTTTCAGTTATATTGCTGGGGTTTCAATTGTGTTGGTTGCACCACCTCACATGGGCTCACAAAATATGTGGAGACATGCTGTCTGAAAGGGGCGCACCAAATATGCTGGGGTTGGCTGTTAGAAATGATTAATAATTAGGTTGAGTAAAAGGATTTAATTTACATTAAAGCCACCTTGGAGCACTACCCTTAGAAAGGGAAATGATAGCCAATCATTTAATCAGCCTCATAAAATGACTAACTATTGTGAAGGTGTTTTGCAAAGTGGAAGGCACTGCTATGATCTTTCTCAACCTAATAAGTTGAGGAAGTCTTGTGGAACCCCAGCCACCTCCTGGCTAAGGAGCTTAAGTTGCTTTCATGTGGCCACAGATACAGACTGCCGAGATGCAGGACAATTAAATAGAAAATTCTTTCACTGCTGGGGTTGGAGTTTTAAATGCATTGTTTGGTGGTATATTGACCATACGTCATTGTAAATTGTTGTGTTCACTGTGTCATTGTTATTTATTTGTGTGCTTGCTGCTTGCTGTACTACAAATTGCCCATCGGGAATAATCAAGATTACCTTGACTATGACCTTAGAAACTCTGATAAAACTAGACACTTAACCAACAAGCACTTGAAACATGCACTTATATAAGGAATGTTTGTTTTCTGTAGGTCTTTTAACACTGTGTATTACATGTTCTATGCATTGATATTTTCTATTGATCTCCTCTTCCTCAGCAGTGACCAGACCCTACTATGACTTTCTGCTGCGACAGAAACACCCCTCTCTCCCTACTGCTTTGCCCCAGCAGCAGGTCTTCATGCTGGCTGAGCCTAAGCGCAAAAGCTCCACTTTCTGGCACAACATTGGCAGACTGACACCTTTCAAGAAGTAAAAAAGAAGTCTGAGGGAAGAAGGAACAGAGGATGGCAAAGAGAGGTGCTTGTGCTTGTGCCTAAATAGACCCTTTTAATTCTTTCCTCTCTTTTCTTTCCTACTTGTAACATTGCCCTAAATGACATACTGATTTGTTGTTTTGATGTGGATGATTATGATGAGGACGAGATTATTTTTTGAAAGCACTTTATAGGTTGGCTAACAATCAGACTTGAGAACGACCTCCTGGAGACACTGAGTCAAACAGGAAGTGTGGCCTGTTGCTTAACTTACTACTTCTACACCTTCAATCAAGCGCCCTCCGGATACTAATACTACTACTGTACTGCTGCAACTATACCATGATACTTTCGATTGTGCTGCCTCTGTGAAGATGTTGGCTGTTAACATAATCCTGTTGTTTGTTCCACTGTTCTGTTTTATAATTTGACAGATGCCAAGTGTTCACAGTGCCAGGTGATTTGTTTTTGTATTTGTTTTTTCTGTGTCAGCTTTTGAAAGAAAAGGGAAAATTGTGAAGGAAAGTTGGGCAGGGTGTTAAGTTAACTGTACTTTTCTCTGTGGAAATGTATAATTTCTGGATCATTTTAGCTGGGATTTTAACTATTTTGTGATTTCCACCTGCCAAGATTTGGTTTTGTATGTCTCTGGTGCATTTGTGGTATTGTGCAAAACATGAGTTCAGTCATCAAATGCAACCCTTAAGAAAACTGAACTCGTATGAGATTAGGAGCTTTTTATTCAATAAAACAGTAGCAACCCTAACACTCTGCCAAAACATATTGAACCCTGACCCCTGCTTAAACTGTATCTACTATCACAATGAAAGTAAATAACCTTTTTGTTTTTTCTTTTCTTTTTTTAAGTGCCATTTGAAGTGCGTCAAGGATGACTTACAATGACATGCATGGATGTGATGAAAAAATACTGTGAAGAATATTTTTTTATCTCTTAAAAACCCTCTTATATTTACCCAGATCATGGAACAGAGATTTCATTGTGCTACTACACACACACACATACACACACGCACACACACATGCAAACAAACACACACTCATGCCCACCCACATTCTTTCATCCACCTGTACTTTTGATATTAAGTAATTAAGTAATCCTGCTTTGTGTATCTGGTCTCAAGTATAATGCAGCCCAGTGATATCGCTCTGTTAGTGCATTCAATAAAATGAACTCTTTTCACCTTTATGTTCAAATGTTTTAGCTTCTGACGATATGGAATATTAAACATTCCTAAGCTGAAAAGCATTGTCATAAGTGGGGGTGATTATTATTTTATTTCACCTTGAAGAATTGCACTGCTTGCAGACATTAATTTGAAGCGTTGGAACACTGAGATGCTGCTGATATTAGTTCAGCTGCAGGATTAACTATCAGGTAATAATGGCTACTGAGGTTCAAAGCATCATATCAGTGTTTTTGCAAGTCTGATTTCTTACATAACAAATCTTGTATTATTTCCTTCGTTCTTATTTTTCTCTGTTATTTTGTTGATTTTATTTTTTTTGTTCTGGTTAATGAGGAAAGTGCCTTATAAACCCCACCCTTTTTTCATGTTTTAATATTTGTTCTTTCTTGTACAGTATGATAGTGATTTAACCTCTCAAAACTTTAAATTGTGTCATCTATCACATTTAGTCACCAGTGGGCAAAATTTTGTGTCTGCCACAATAATAGTGGAATTAATGTGGAGAGATGTTTTGCACATGCCTGGCAAAGACACAAAAGCTATTTTGTCAATTGTTAATTGCAGACTTACAAACACAGACAACTCACACACCAAATTAATTTTTTTGTGAAAAATATATCATATTTAGCAATAGAAACTAGAGAATTTAGCTGATCAAGCAAAAACCATCTCATCATCAATGCATAAACCCTTAAATTGTGTGTAAAAACTTGCACACTAGTTATTAGAACTACGTAAAAGGCTACATACTTATTCATATAGTTTTTTAACAAAACAATTCAATTTGAGAGAGCGTCTGTGTAAAAGGAAAATGATTAATTCAGTCTCAGAACTATATAGACTATCGATTTGGAACAATTTAATTTAAATAATAATTCATGAAATATTCATAACCAAAGTTACTTTATCAATTGTAAATAAATGTTGATGGATTTGGAGCCCTGTAGAGTCGAAGTTTGCAAAATTCATTCTTTTACAACTTTAAACAGACAAACAAATGATTTAATGATCGAAACCATTTATTAACAAATACATAGCATGAACATGGGGGAACCTCAGATAAACTAACTGATCTGTATAATTTTTAAGGGCAAATGGTGGAGATAAACCATGTTCAAGTGAGAGCTAGAATCTCATCATGTGTGTACAGATAGATTAAGAGAGATGGATTAAGCAGATAATGTGCTATTCTTGCTATAAGTTGATCTGGACTAGTAGAGAAACCAAGGGTTAAGAGCCAAGTTGAATAGGATAGGTGAAACGTTGCATCCATGCTGTGTCCTTCAGTGTGATCAAATAGATTAATCGCAATGAGTAAAGACTGCAAAGCTTGGATTCTAATGAGGCAATATGAACAAATGCATGAATTTCTCTCCGGTTCCAAATTTTTTTTTTTAGGAAAATCAAATATATAGTTAAAATTGCCAAGAGCTTGCTGAGCTTCCAAATGTACAGTTTGTGAGAACAGGGCTGAATGTTCATGTTAACCAGTGCATTATTTGTAAAATTTTAAAAGTGACTTGTATATTGACAAGGATATTGTAATTAAATTACCAAAATGAGACAAAATGCTAAACAATAAATATATGAAAGACAAACTGAAAGCATTATTATGGTGTGGCTCAGGAGGCAGGACAGGTCGTCTACTTGTCAGAAGATTGGTGGTTTTATTCCTGACTCCTCTGGCCTGTAGTTGACATGTCCTAAAAAACCCTTAACTGCTTCTGATGGCTGTTCCATCTGTGTGTGAATGTGCATGTATGCATTCTTGATAGTTGTCACTGTGTAGAGAACCTACCAGCCACCAGTGTCTGAATGGATGAATGCTGACTTGTGTTGTGAAGTACTTAAGCTTTAAAATGGCTATAACAATACAGTCTTACCATTTTTACTAAATTTTCTGTAGATATTGGGACACTATTTTATTGTGAATTTTTAACATGCTGATGTGCTGTTGTATGTATACTGAAGAAATTCACAACCCTAAAAAACAAGTGGTTATAGATAATAGATGAATAGATAAATATCAATGGGGTTGTTACAAAACAATTCATTCAGTGAATGCCCACTTACTTAGGTCTTTGTCTTATTTTACAATCTAACATTGGCCTGTGTAGTTTTATAGGAAATTGGCTGCACATCTAGACAATGTATATAATATCATTATCTTTTTTACACCACATTAGGGAGTTATAGGAAAACATCATAACCCGGTGGATGTTTCTGTACTTTCCATACTGCATTAGACTGGATCTAACTTTTTTAAATTGCCTTTGAGAACAAATACTGGAAGACAATTATATAATTAGAAGATAAGACATTCAAATCATTGCTTCAAACTTAAAAAAAACATAAAAGGAAAAAAATTCAAACGTGTTAATATTTTCTTTAAACCTTTAGACCTTTAAAATCGAGTGTTTCCAACTATTTTCTCATGAAGCTGCATCACTGGAGAATGATGTAATATGACTTAGCTACTGATTACAGTACTAATATAAGTGTACATGTAAGTATTGCCAGTCTCCCTCCAAATGTATTTTATCTATGTCCCCTTGTTTCCCTTTTCTTTTAGTATTTAAGTCCTTGTCTTTCCTTCCATGCTGTTTGTTTCTTCTTGTTTGGCTGCTGTGGTCTGCTGTTTAATTCAGTTTGATTTTGTTTTGTATTCTCTATAATTTTGTGTTTCCTTTGTGGCATCCCTGGTTTTCATTTGCTTATCAGCTATTCTAATTATGGTTCTTTCTTTTTTTCTTTACATTGTGTCGGGGTGTTTTGCCTTTGGCTCCCTTTTTTATTATTGTAACAGGAAAAAAACTGACTAAACACAGAACTGACAAACACTTTGAAAGAGGAATTTAAGATGGAAGCAGCTTAAAGTTTAATAATTAAAGCAACAATGTGTAACTATTTTACTGTAAAATAACAGCTTCAAAATCATTTTGATGGTACAGAGACTTGCTACTCAGCTCCCCGAACACCAGTTCCACTGTGTAACTTGGGTTGATTTAGTCCAATCACCCTTGTAAGTGTAGAAGACCACCAAGTATGAGTCCCTAGCTGGCCATAGGAAAAAGCTAACATGGTATTCCCAGACGAACATCATGGGAGAGGCATTGAGACCGAAAGAATGTCAACAGCAGAGTTTGCATACCTTTCAATGATTTTTATTAAAGATTTTAACATAGGCTCTAAATATTTGGGTGTCAGTTCTTGTAATGAATTACACTGTCCAGTATTTATTAAGTGCAATACAGACTGTGTCATATTGCTCATATTTTATTCAGTTATGCATACTTTACATTTTAACCCTTATTAAACAATATTTAGGCTATAAATCTAGCAGAATTTCAGCCAAACTAATATTTTCATTTCTGTCATTGTCACGAACTGAGCAGACAGCCACAAAGCAGAGCTGAGGCAGAAGGAACAGGAAGTGAGGGGATCAAAATAAAATAAAACAGGAAGTGGAAAACTAAACAACTTGATGGGACCTGACAGTCATGTGTGAGGTGTGAGTTTTGTCTAAAATTAATTAATTCAGTTGATCCATCCAGGTTTTGTTAAGGAACTCTTTCAAACATACATACATAATTTGTAAATCATTCTTTATGAAACTATGTGACAACATGCAGTGTCTTCTTCCACACAGGAGAGGTGCTGTGTATAAGGTGCAATCGATAAGTTCAGAGTGTACCAACAAAAGCATCAACTATACATAATAGAATCTGATCGCCGTCCTTATTCATTTATTATTCTGCCCCCTTATGGGTACACCTGATATACACAGCACTCTTGCCATGCTTAGCATGTTACCTGGAAGACCCGTTCTGTAAAACCCTCAAGCAATATCTGTGATTCTCGCTAGATCTTCTCCATAATGCCACAAGAGCGATCCCTCAGGTTACTCAATTTTAGAGAACATAAGACGTCAGAGACAGAATTAACAGTCTGGTATGGTTGTTTAAATTTCTAGTCCTAGCCACACACAGCTCTCTACACTTTAGAAAGTCTTTGATGTGAAGTTTGGTTTAGCTTGGGCCTATTTACAGAGATCCTTGCTGACATTGGCACAATGCTGCTTTTACTCAGGAGTCAGGAGCCAGAGCACAAACTTGGCAGAAAAGCTCACACACTCCAGTTGGATGTTAGAATTCTCTGATCTGAGTCCTCAACACACTGACAATGTCAGCAATTTCCTGGATGGTGATTCAGAGATACTGATGCTCATTAGTTGAATTTCTTAAATATTTCTGGGCATTGTGTATGTCAAGGGTAACCATGACCTCTCGTTGTCTTCCAGTGATGTTCTGACCCTCTAGAAACGTAATTACCAAATAAAACACCTCGCCAGGCTCATTGTTTCATTCATGTTTTATTGTGAAGCACAGTCTCTGATCAAACGACTGCAAAAACCTACTGATCCAATTTTTTCTTGCAATTGCCTAATGCACTCTACTTGTTTGTTCACAACAGGTAAAGCTTTAGATATTTTTGACTGTTTGACTGCACCTCGTACGAGATGATGTTTCTGTGTGTACGGTTTTTGCGTTTCCGTGAACAGGTTGTTATTTTTGCCACATGCGCATTTCAGAATATTGGGCAGCATAAGACTGCCTTGTGCACTGACCCTCTTCTAACAATGACTTATACATCTCTTCCTCCTCTTCCTCTGATTTTTCTACTTCATCTTGATCATCCTCCTCCCCCTCCAGCTCATCCTCCTCTTCTATGCCTCTTTGGCGTTGTAAGGTGCGAGACTGCAAGTAAAAATAAGGAAAATTCTCAGACTCAGTGATGGCCTTCAGGACAGTTCAAAATTGACCAAAGTATAACTTATGGTTTCTGTCATATCCTTAACAAGCGCTCGCATTGTGTCAGAATGACATTAGGACTCACCCTCTTCACTGTGTCTGGATACTGACTGTAATGTTGTCTGTGGGCTTGGCCTGCAAGTGTAGACCTAAAGCTTTGGCTTTGAGAGGAGGACAGACCAGGACCGGGGTGGCGGTTCATGAAGGGAGAAGAGTAGCTGCTCTGTGGGGTTTGCAGGTGCCCCATCAGAGAGTCAGATATCTTTATCCGTCCATTAAACAGCTATGGAGTCAGGAAAACAGCAGAGGTTCCAAGAGTACATACTTTCTCTACTACAGTACAAATAGTGACACGTTACACGTGTGAAAAATGACATAGAAGTACTGATTCTATTCTGTTCTTTGAAAATGTTTGTTTATTCCCCCATTCTTTGTTCTGCTTTAAATGTTTCTTTTATTTATCCTCAATGTTACTTATCTCAGAAATCACTCCTGTATAATCTAACAGTCATTTAGGTTTATGTTATGGTCTACTCTTATATATTTCAAAATAACTTCTAAATCTATCATGTCTTTTTTTTTGCAAAATTGCAATAGCAAAATAATCTCAGTCCATCCTTTTTTTACCTCATGAACCAGAAGCACCCAAAAAACACCAGGACAAGGTCAAGTTATTTACCTCTCATTTATTTTATTTACTTATATGTGTTTAATTTGATTCAAAGCAAAAAAATAAGGTTGAACTGAAGTTATTTTAAAGCTGCACTAATTCTTTGGATACTCTCTGATTATGCAGAAGTCTCAATTAGTTTATTATAACTATTATTATTATTATTATTTACTCACCCGTTTTGTTCTCTTTTTCTGCCTCGCCCTATGACTCTCTCTCTTCCTCACTCAAACTCACTCTCCATCCCCTCTCTCTCTCTCTTTCTCTCTCTTACTCTCTCTTCCCCTCTTAACCTGACTGGTCC
>JAPZDZ010000013.1:20244588-20263310 GCA_029783805.1 Acanthurus tennentii | reverse complement strand
CACCCTGAATGCATCACCACTGACTGACTGACTGACTGACTGACTGACTGACTGACTGACTGACTGACTGACTGACTCACTCACTCACTCACTCACTCACTGCTTCAGCCAACCTCCTCTGCCAATCAATCTCAATCACCTGCACCTGTCCCCACTTTATATAGGTCCCCCTCTCCCTTTGTTCTCTGCCAGATTGTGACACATTCATGCCAAACTCTCCAGCGATATCTCTTGGACTGACTTCCCGGCTTTGACCCCGCTTGATTCAACTATTCCCCCTCGCCTCAGCCCTGGTAACCACTTCTGCCTTTGTTAACCGCAAGACTTCCTCAGTTTTTTCCCTGTTTTTTTGCCTGTCTGAAATTGTGGTTCCGTTTCTTTGGAAGACTTCATCAGTTTATCTGTTTGTCCCGGAGCCTTCCCCGTATTCCTGTTGCCATCTTAACGACTCCAAACTGCCTATTCATTCCCCACCCTCAACGCTCACCCATTAGTTATTTGGAGAAAGAACTCTGTTTATAATTACCTGTTTTTTCAGTTGAGCTGAATTCAACTCCTGTTTCAAGTGTGTTTGCATTTGGGTCCATACACTCAACCGTTTCACTTTCGGTATCTGTGTTGCAGCATTATCAAAACTATTTTAACTTTTTATCAGGCTACGACTTTAGCTGTACTTAGTTCTAGACCCATTTAACCACATACACCTTTTTTTACACAACATTAACATACATATAAACCCATACAATACATTTAATTCTAGGAATTTGCAGGTTGCAGCTTGCAGCTATAATAAAATAAAAACAAATAGGTGCTTAATATTAACGCAAAAGTTGTTCAAGTAATTTGCCTCAGCTCACCTCAGTAGAAAACTTATTACTTTGTTTTATATATATTAAAAAAAAGCATCTAACCCCTTGGGGACTCTACATTGTGTAAGTAATATTGCAGTGAAACAGACAGGTTCTTTTTTTCTATTAATATTTTTCTATTAAATTCTATGGGTTTCAGGATAGTTTCTTGGGTTCACCAGATGGCTATGGAATAAATATTTAAAATAAAATTACACAATTTAGACTGCGGTTGATATTTACATTAGAAAGTTTGTACAAGTGATATAATTTGCTTTAAAATTGATTTTAGTGTGAGAGTGTGAGTCTGTTTTCACATTAATTAGTGCTTGGTTAAAACAAGCCTACGAACTTTTATTTGGCAGTGTTACATGGATCAAACAGTGACCCACTTGACCTGGGCCTGGCTTGACTGCAGCTAACTTGCAAGCTTGCTGGCTGTGGCACAGGACAACAATGGAATCTCAAGAAAGGTATAGGTGTGTTAAACTAAAAAGTGCAAAACTATTGCGTTGATGTGCATATCAGAGTTAGCTTTGCTTGCACAAAGAGTGATTAATAGCCATCCTATAGCCACTGGGCTGTAGGTGGTAAGAGTGAGATCCAACATTGCCTGTTTAGTGATGTGGATGCAAGCACTCATAAATGTAAACAGATTCATAGCTAGCTTGTACAGTTGGATCCATTCCTTCTTTTTTGCAGTTTCTATCACTGTATACAGTAGTCATTTACTCATTTTGTTCCATCTCTTAAACATAACCTCATATTCTTTGCTACAGTGGCTTTAGTTATTAGGAAGGCTGCAGCAACTAACCTGAAGTCATTTGAAATCAGTGTGGCTGACACCTTGTGACAGAAAAAATCATTAACCAGGCTCTGCCTAGACTACATGGATCATTGTCTGAGACTCTGTGACTGTGAAATTATTTGATAAATACTGAACATTATTTGATCAACTACATTAGTATTGCTTTAGTCAATTTGTGCCTGTATTATTGCCCAACTCTGATACCCTTTGTTAAAACAGAGATTGCACAAAAGCTCCATGATCAAATCCTTTCTTCACATAACCTTTTTTTTTTTTTTTTACAATAGAAACATTACTGTAATACTGCCCCAGTAAGTGATTTTACAAACATACTGGCATTGTGGAACATTATGAAACATGATGGTGCATGTGGCACATAGTTTGATGTGTAACACAAATGTCAGACAGTGTTTTCAAAGCAATAACAATTGCACTGCATGATGATCATCATTTATTATATCCTTAATGTCGCTGACCTTGTCCTGTCCTCTGAGAGTAAGGAGCTCCCTGACTTTGTTGTCACCCAAAGGTTCTGACACATTTTGCTTCTCTTTTTCTCCTTGTCTTGAGTTAGCTACTGACTGCTGCTAGCTGTTTTAAAATCTCCTGCGAGTGGGCTTTATATTTGACACGTCATCAAAACTATAAACCTCTGCAGTGCTAGTTTGTCCTTTTACATAGACCTTATTCAGGTATGTTACTACCTCCCTTGCTGGCTCAGAAGTGGAATAGCAATGACTACCCTTTCCACCTTCATAACTGATATACAGAGTAGCAAGGTGTAATAATGGTGCAGTATTTTCTGCCTTGAACCTGTTGTGTAAAAGGGGCTCCTTTTAATGCCCTGGTTGAATCCATTTCAACCTGCAGCTGATGTCATATGTTCCTGCTGCCAATTTTGAGGCCAGCAGCACATCACAGCCTGTGGGCTCTTTTCAATTCAAAGCCTGTAGTATTTAACAGGATACCATGGATGCTGACTCTAAACATCAACTACTGCCAGTGCTTGTCCTCTGTCCATCAAGTTTCTAATCTCTTTGCCTTCCTCTTTCTCCTAATCTCTATGCAACAGTCACAGTGGGCACATTCCTTTCATCAAGCTTACTCTTGCTAAATGTGACTGGTATCAGTGATTAAGCCACAGTGGCTGTTGTGACAGTGCTTGATTCACGCACAAATAAATACAATCATCAATGTGTGTGAGTATCTCCAGCATGACACAGTAGAGATTGTACTGCTGCACAATTTGTCCTGTGAGCTTACTGACTGCACCAGGCAGTATTTAAAATGTACCAGGTGGCTTCCTTATAAAGTGCCAACCTACTCATTAGGAACGCATACACACACATTCACACACTGCTGGCACAGCAACTTATGCACAACAACTCTTATATCCAGTATCTTGGATACTTTGACATGAAGACTGGAGGGACTGAGGAAAAACCACTGACCTTTTTGACCCACCTCCTTGGCTACAGCCGCCCTTAACACATTTATATTTATATTTTTATTTAAAATTATTTTTTAAAGCCTTTGGGATACAAATTTTGTATATTCTGGCATAAGTAATGTGCATCATGTTGTTAGTAAATTATGTCCTCCTCTGGAGGAAATGACTTTCTCTTTTTTGATATGAGCAAAATTTACTCAATTTAATTTTCTATTAATCAATCAACAGAGCAAGGCTACAAATATGGTTTGAGGATCATCACACTTTCAAAATAAAAATTCAAAAAATGATTTTTCTTCCTCTTTGTTTACCATATTATAATGTTGATAGCTCCTTTTTTTTCCTTTTTTGGGGAGTGATTACAGAACATTTAAAAATGTCGGATTGCAAACAAAGCTCACCTTTTTTAAATCAGTGTACAATCAGTGTTAGCTAGCTCCTTTTTATGAAGGCTAGGATAAAATTAATGGTGAAACAAAAGCAGTAAGGAGCAGGCATGGTCAAACACTTATGGTGACATAGTATGAATACAGCCTTGCTAGCAGACTTCAGCACTTTAAAGTGTTTGTACAGCAACTTAAGAAGGAGGGCTCATAATTCATGCTAACTTTTGGTTTGTATATATAAAATGGTTTTCGGTGGCCGTGACGGCTTGATTCAATGACCCATCCTACTCTGCAAGCTAGTACATTGCCATAGGTTAGGGTTAGGGTTGCAATTGGTTAAACTGTAGGCATAAGTAGTGAGATTGGTTAGAGTTAAAGTAGGACTCCCAGCACCCACCCATGCCCCCGGGACTGAGGCTGTGGCTGACAGGTTCTTTCCATCACTTGTTGAGGTGCTTGACACATGCCCCAGTAACAGATTTTCCAAAATGTTTCTTCTCCCTTGTTGATGACATACCGCCCTTCTCTCTTTTTAAAAGAGTGTTTTATCATAAGCTACAACAGCAATTAATTGTACAACCATATATTCCAAAAGAGTAAAATGCATTTTAAATAATGAAATCCAGCTACCGTGCAAGGTGAGACAACTGGTTCCTTTTCACAAATAAGGGGATAAAGTGGGTTATCTCCTGCTTGACTAAACAGTAACTTTAGAGAGTGAACAAAATTTTTAACATGTTAATATGCAATATCTTCGCAAAGTGCATTCAGTCTTGAAAATCCATTTGAAAATATTTTCAGCACAGTTTGATAATGTATCAACAAACTACTGAATGCTTGATGACAGCATATTTGTTGCCTCAGCATCTCATTAATATTTTGTCCCCTTGAATGTTTTCAGAAATTGATTTTAGCTGGTAAACAAAAATAACATTCAATCTGTAAACCTTGTCAACTTTCTTCCAGCCCTAAAATTGTTTTATCTGCCCCTTTAAGTCATACTCTCTTTTTTTCACAATTGAAGTTTTCATTTACTTACATTTACACATATACATATGCCTCTGAAATAAGTTCAAGTGACAGACGGTGCAATGGTAAACATTAACAGGCCTGACACTTAGAACACAACTCAGCTGTCACCTCCTCCACCTCCTCCTCCTCACCAACTAATCTATAGGTAGACTAAGTAGACTTGTAAATGTGATTGGGAGCAATGATGTGTTTTTGCTGTGTGGGAAAAAAAGTAAATGTAAATACCAATATCCTACTAAAAAAAATATCTTTTTAAAAAATCTGAAAATTGGTCAAATGTTTAACAATAGACAAGAACTGCGCAAACATGACTGCATTTTTGAAAATAAAAGGTCATATCAGTGGTTTTCAAGTGGCAGCTACCCACAAGCGCTTCTTGGCATTGCCACAATAAAAGTGACTACTTTTTTCTATAACAGCTGTGTATTTTGCCATTGTTGCATAACCCTTCTATTTGATTTAGCTGCCATTTAGTGTTGAGAAAGTTAGCACAGTGTCAGTATTGTGCAACTGGTATAACACAGTATTAAACAACTGGTTGCACCAATTATCATTCTGGTATCAAGGAAAAAAATATGTGGCTTGTTTGTATTTCTTTAAATCAGCCAGCTGTCTTTAGCATTGCTAAGGCCATGACACAGTGCCTGTGCCCTTGCAACTAGTTACATGCAGATAGTGTGAAAGGAGAAAAATACCAAAAGAAATTGCTGCTCAATGGTAGACCCACAGTCTACATCTGGTGAGTCTGCTTAAAGTAATTTAACTTACATTATGGAATTATGGATAGTGAATCCCACCATCTCTCTCTTTGCAGAGAGACAAATGAAAGAAATCCTCAAATGAAATCATACGAAGGGGACAGAGAGACACAGGCAAGTTTTATTAGGACTTAGTGCTGTACAGCAGTTTTCCCCGTTTCTAGTAAAGTGCAACGTTAGGTAAAATACAGACACTAATCCCGAAACCCTAACTCTAACCGCTGTTCTTACTGGATGTCTGTGTCATGCCTCTAGCACAAGATAAACTAATAGCATCAAGTAATTAATTATATAAGAAGAAAAATATCCTACATGTATACATATCATCTGTATTCCTAGAGCATTAGAGTGACTGCCTGTTCATTTTTTTTCAATAACGACACTTTGTAAAACTGGTGTTCTATTTTAACATCTCTTTGTGTAAGCATGATTCAATGCAGAGTTGATTTATGGCCTTGTTAGTCTAATTTTAATAGCTAATTATCACCAAGAATGTTACATCAATCTAAGTTAATGTCCGTGCTGAATATTCATGTGTTGCCTTGATTATTAGCTTCAACATTACTTATCAAGATTTGTATTGGTTTTCTGTCTTCATTAGATGTCTATTTCTTGCTATTTTGAAAAGTTTGAAAAAAACATTAAAAAACATCCCATCGCAGTGAACAGTCCCTACAGACTACTTGCCAAGGCTTCTTCTATTAAAAAAATGTGTGCAATCCAATAATAATTGGTATTTGTTTTCCACCCTACATTTTAGTGTTTTATCTTTGGAAAATTGATTGCTTGAGCCTTATCCAAGAGAACTTTAATCACCCTAAACTCCTCTCAAACTCAAAAAATAAATTACTTTAAGAGTAGCTGTAACTGTGACAGTTTTACATTGTCATAGTGTGACAGTTTTAAATATCTTGAATCCAGTGAAATCTAATTTGAAAACCATTAGTTACTAAAAAAGAACACTTAAACATGGGCTGCATAGCTCTCCTATTTTGTGCCATGAGAATGTGAGTTGTGACCCATGTATTTTCATGTTTTTGTTTTAATATGTAGCCAGAAATTCTGACTTGTTAGGAATCTGTGGTGATATTGTAAATTTGATTTTATGAACTATTTTATGCTATTATCCAGAAATCCAGTAAAAACAACCTAATCCAGGAGCCCTATTCTTACACTGGTTGACATGCTCATTATTGTGAACACATACACTTTAGTTTATTTTGACTCTAAAATACATAGTCTTGCTTCCAGAAATACTAAATAGAAAGCGAAATGTGGATTATTTCCAATGATCCAATGATTTGATAAAACAAAACTACAGTGACTAGCTGGTAAAGGAAATTACATAGACTTTTTTACAGGCGTCTCAAGAATTTCTGCTGGCATCTCTTAGTAATAAAAATAATGTGGTCAGATTCAGTTGTGTTGGTCTAAAAATGCAGACAATGGTTTTGCATTGCACCTGCATTTGGTTTTAATTGCTCTTGTTGCAAAGCTTTCATTGCACTTGAAGCTTTGTAGCTGTAAAAAAATTCTGCTGTGTCCCCTGTGCTCTGCTCTGTGAATGTGTAAACTACAAAAGAGATACAACAGTGAAACAGAGAGTAAATGACAGAAAGTGGCTAAATGCTTCATGACAGCACACATGGTAAAGACTCTTATGCTGAGCTGCAATGAAACAAGGCAAAGGTAGGGAAAAACACTGGCACATCCCTGGGTTGAGATCTAGTCCAGAAATTATCTGCCAGTTTTAGCTCTGTGTCTGCTGGCACTGCATACTTACCAGCTAACTAGCAAACAGATGTTGGCTATTACTAACGCCCCTTTTCAGTTTTCCAAAAAAGCCCCAAAAAATATCTGAGAAAGAAATCTCTCTCTCTAAACACCAGACAGATATGTTAAGAGTGTTGAAAATTTGATTTTTACTGGAGGGGGTCTTAAATGACAGACAGGCTTTGCGAGCTGCACCCATTGTAACAATAGTTGTACCACATCTTAACAATATTGAATGTGTCCTTTTTTACCTTTCTCTTTCTCTCTGTTTTAGTACTACGGACATTGTTGCACATACACATGTGCCTCCTAATTTCCACCATTTCAAAGCTCAAGCACCATTTTAGCTGTTGAGCTTGCAGTGACTGTAACAGCAATTTAGCATTTTTTAGGTTACAAAGGGTCAATAACATCTCCCAATTCACATCACAGTTGCTAATTATAGCTCATGTCAACATAAATACAAAAATGACCCATCTATCTATCTCTGAGTAATTTAAAAAAAAAAAGACAAAACAGACAACATAGTAAAATTTTGGATCTTATCAAATAGATGCAGTTTTAAGTCTGGGGGCTTAAGTAAGGCTGCTGCTCTGGCACAGATTAGACCCTGACTCAGTTCATATGAAGTTCTTATGAAGTTCCATTTCAAGGCTGCCAGAATGGCCATATGATAGAGAAACAACAATTATGCCAAGACCAAGATATAACAGAGAAATCATTTAGATTTGCTTTTTGTGATATATAGTTATTGCATGATACTTGTAAAAGTTAATGAGTCAGAGGAGGAAAATAAAATCTTACTGTTTTGGCTGTAGGTAAATTTCACATTTACTTAACATTAATGTAACATGCCAATCTATCTGCAGTTTCTCTATCCAACATGCAAAAAAACTGAAGTATGCCTACCGTCAACACGTAGTAGCTCATCCACACAGAAATCATATCAAAAATAAAACAGAATCCAAAGAACACAGACAGCTAAAAACTACACAAATAGCTAATGTATACCGTCCATGTGGTGATGTTTTGTTGGAGTGTGAATCCAGACTCTGATGGCCTTGTGTCTGAGCAATGTTCAAATTGACGCAAATACACACAGGAGTATTGGCAGAACTGTCATTGAGAGAGCGGAGAGTGGAGATGAGGCACCCTAAGGCTGTTCCCTAATGACCAACACACACAATGTGTCAGTTGCAATCAAAAGTATGTATCCCATGTGAAAGTCATACAAAGTCTAATTAATCAAGAATGCTACTGTTTGACGCGTTATTTTGTTTTCCAAAATAAACAGTACTTTTGCTAAAATATGTTAATATATAGAATGATGGGCATGGGATAAATTACTTTGTTTTAGTATGTGCTTGTTGCTGTGTATGTGGCAATGGTTTTCATGTTTGCAGAGACACAAAAGGCAGTTTGACACACTCCTGAGCTGTCAGAATCTTGTTTTTATGTTCAGATCTCTATATTGCTATTGAGTGCCTTTTTTAAACTGAACTGAACAGGGTGGCCAGAAATCCTGAAAACTTGTGGACAGTGCTAAAAATGACTGTTGTTTTGCTCCATAAACATGAAGGTGATTGATAGTGGTAAGGTAGCTATGCTTACTGACTGACCTGCGACTAGCCTACTTCAAAATAAAAGTCAACTGGCCTTTTCACCAGTTAAATGTTTTTATTGTGGAGCTGCGGCTGCACCTCCACCATCTTCACACACACACAGATTAACTGTATGCAAGGCTTCTGTCTATTTCATGATGATATAACAGCAATGGAAGTTTACTCAAAGGAGTACAAATCTATCACAGTGTGTGTGTGTATACATGTTAGTCTTTTCACACCTACGCAGGCACTTACCATTTTTGCATTTTAAGGTAGTGAAACAATTGAAAACACTGGCTCCTCCACTCTCTACAAAACGAATTTATGTGTATTGATGGTCTTTATAGGACAGTTGCAAGATAATCTGCAAATTGAATAGCATCATTATTAAGACACAGGGTTCACTTATTATTGTGCAACTAAGTGGTTAAAAAATAAAATGGATTTTGTAGTTCCTTTATGCTACTATTTACATGACATCATATAAATGGATTTAAGAATGAATAACTTTAAAAAAACAATTACTATTTCTTATTTTATACTTGAGTACAGAAGATGAGTAAGAAGTCTCAAAGCCTGAGGAGAAAAGCTTCTCTGCAGTCTTCTGGTATGGCCATGAATAATCTGAATTCCTCTGTATCCTTCAGTGAGGTAACCAAGCTGTGATTGGGGTGGGTACTGTCTCTTATTGAAAAAGGCCAATGCATGGGTAAGATGCAGATCGCTAGTGCTTGTTTCAAGCTCCATGTTTTATTAATTGCATCTTATTGTTAAGTCAAGTTTTTATCTTTTTCAATATACACCTATTCAGCCTATTTTGAACCATTGTTGTTAAAAAAAAACCTCATACAATACAATGCACAGACAAAAGAATATGCACATGCATGGTTTTAAAGTGGTTACACTGTTCTTGCAAGTAGTTATTAAAATTTTGCCTCAGGGCTAAAAGGAAAGCAACAATCTGACAACAGAGTGTACATCTCTGCAGATATTGTTCAGATTATGAGGTAATAGTAGGCCCTATTGTTATCAGTGTCCTGTTGTCCAATGTTTGGTAGTTTACTGGGTGCTGAAAGGAATCTAACTGTGGTTATGTCTTAAGCTTATGTACAAATAAATTAATAAATCCCTCTCACATCAAAAAGTTGTCTCTTTCTTGACAAACTTCATGTTGGCCTTATGAGTTTGGAACCTAACAAACCTATTTCAACTAATGTTAGCATGTAATAAAGTACCCTTTACAATATAACGTTAGCCATTTAGCTATGGCCTATAGACATCATGGCAAAAGTTAAATACACATAACGCTATACCAGAACTACACACGCAAACAGTTACAAGCAGCAGACTGTAATGTTAGACGTTACCAGAGTCACAGTATTGCAAAATCTGGTAATATTATTGTACTTTCAAAGGTTGACCTGATTCTTTGGCTTCTCACAATCTTTTTGCTGGCTTCAAATACATTGCTTATGATGGGGGACAGCCCCAATATGTGCTTTACCACAGTGCTGTTGCACTCAGAGACCTTTAGTTTGCCCTAAAGCGCACCAAACCAAATTCCTCCAGTTTGCAAATAGCACCAAACTAATAGCCTCTCTGCTCATTACCTCCCTCTAAGCATATGGGAAAATCTAAAAGAGCTGTAAGGCTTGTGACAACAAAAATGGACTTCTCAAGAGCCATCATTTGTTTGTCGATTCCAGGCTTTAGTAGAAAAATCATTGTGCAACATGGTGAGGTGGACCTTATGGAAAAGGACTCTCTCCCTCTGTAGATATAATAAGCTTTTTCTAAGGTAACAAACTTAAAAAATAGCAATTCTTATTTCCAAATGATTATTAACTATTGAAAACATACTTAATGATATTATATCCCACTTTATGCTATATTCTACAAATAAATCCCCCTAAATCCTATACTTAGACCATTCAAAGGCATAACATGCAAGCATTTTCTTATAAGAAACAATGCACACTCACAAAAACAAAACATACCCTGCCCTTCATTTCTTATGAACTGCAAGAAGTGTATGGTTGTGTCTGTATCTGTTAAAACTGTGCCATCTATCTGAATTTTCCTACTTTGCTGTGGTCAGGGCACTTCTGTTTGTAAGCCTTCCGGCAGCAGTACAGAGTCCCTGGCCAATAACAGCAACAGATCTGAACTCTATCAAAACATAGTGACCAGGTAACATCGCTGTCTCATCACTCTGTCATGAGCTGCAGGTCTGTGTGTCTTATACACACTCACATACATACACACATAGCATACAGCAGTGTGAAGGTGTCATTTCTAGTTTGCTCAACCACCATTTCTATCTCAAGTATCACAGTAATGTTAGGTTTGCTGCATATTTAACCTTATTAAGGGCTTGTTTACCGGATTACTATACAAACACACAACACACACACACACACACACACACACACACACACACACACACAAAAACACACATATTTATATTTATATATATGTATGAAGCCTGCATATATATAAATACTTGAAGACAGTCCTGGACATGTTATGTCATATCTCTACTACTTAGCTACTTAAAAAAAAAATATATAAGGTTTCCTAGCTCTATTATTGAAGTATTATTTAATCACAGAGGATCACACCAAAAACATTAGAATCAGTGCTACTTCATTCAAGGACAGTTTAACCTCACTGCTTATTTACACGCTTTAAGCCCCCCCACACACAGTACTGCAGCTAGTCGACAGGCAGCATATAATCAACCCAATAACTCTGCTCTGCTGAGAGGCTTGCTGCATCCCTCCATCCACATCAATACAAAAAAACACAATGTAATATCTATTTTTGCAGCCATGGTCGATCCTGCCGTGTGGATCAATACTCTGAAACAAAGGCATTTCTTTGCAAACTTTGGATGTGTGCATGTGTGTGTGTTTATTCATGTGTGTGTGTGCGAGTGTGAATGGACCTACCTGAGACAGTGTGACGGGCTAATGCAGAGGGCTCTGCTCTGTTTCTGAGAGCAGCTCTACACTGACAGCTCTGCTGGCTGCTGCTGCCTCTGATTGGATGGCTAATGCAAGAGGGGTGTATGGAGACAGCCAATACTTGAGCAGGCAGAAAGGAATTCATCTAGTGCTCATAGAGACATTTCAGCTTGCAGTGGAATTGCTTAGAACCATTTACTTATTTTTAACTGCTTTTAAGTTTAAAAGCATAATCAACCAATTCGAGTTCACTCATTTTTAAATACTTCTTTTTTAGACAGCTGAAAATCATTTTAAATTTCCCTGTTTCCCTGTTGCATAAAACAGAAGACACACAAACCTATTCTCTGCCTCATAAAAGAACCTGTATGAAAGCACCTGTTAATTAATATGGCAAATATTTTATGCTCCATTTATATGTTTTACATTTGACTGGTGGGAAGAGCCAAGCCTTAGTCTGGATCACAGGTTCTCACTTAAACTTTCTTGCAATTGGTAACACATTTCTTGACACTAAGCTTTCTTTTATAAAACTCTTTACATGCAGCCCAGCACTAGTTAATCTCAGAACCTGTTGTAAAATATTGCCAGACACAAACATTTACCCTAACACTGAGAACACTCGTCATGCGGCAGTAACACTATTTGTCATTACACAATAACAAAAAACAGCACTAATAACAGGTAGAATTGTTTTTACAATATGTATCACTGTGAATAAAGACTTTCGGTGGTGGATAGTGGTGATAAAAAAAAGTTGTGGTCACTGAATGCATTTGGTTTCAAAGGAATGAGAAGTGATAGATAGAATACACTGACTTCTGTTGTGCAGACAATGTTGACAGCTTTGAAAAAGGGAACTTGGTGTTGCAGTATTGAGTAATGTATTTCCAGGAACAAAAAAGTAAAAACACTGTAAATGTTTGAAATTTGTACAAGCTCTTTAAAACATATTTCTGCACTAGCATTAGCATCCTTAGTGGAGAAGAAACAAGTTGTGAACACAACACATTGACACAAAAATTTTAATCTGAAATGTTTAAAGAACAGAAGTGATGAGGTAGCTTTAAACATAACAAAACTTTTAAACAATCTCATCCAAATCTAAACCAAGTGGTCCTGTCAAGCAGTTTTATGTCTGAACTGAAC
Organism: Acanthurus tennentii; assembly: GCA_029783805.1. Lineage (NCBI taxonomy): Eukaryota > Metazoa > Chordata > Actinopteri > Acanthuriformes > Acanthuridae > Acanthurus > Acanthurus tennentii. Next base: position 20,250,536 of record JAPZDZ010000013.1, on the reverse strand, counting down.
CAAACCTTTTACATGGATGTTGTAATCAGTAAATGAAAATTCAAAAAGGATTTAAAGTTACACTTTCTCCTGGGTTTGTCTTTCTTTTTGTAAGTCTGTTCAGGAAGTGCCAACTACATCTACTGAGTGTCGCTGACTGTAATCAATCCCTGGTGAGAGGAAAATGAGTCATCTTATCAACAGAAAAAAAAAAAAAATCATGCGCTAAATCCATGTGTGATCCTTTTAGAGGAGGACGGTGGGAATATTCACAGTTGTGTACATTCTTCCAGCAAACAGAAATAACATATACACCATGCATTTTGAATTTTTTTGTAACAGTAATAATGGATGGCCCTAGGTTTCACACTTTTCAGGTTTTTGTCTTACATAAGATATTGCTGTTATATAACTGTATCCTTTGAGCACGATGTCTAAGGTATCACCTTGTTTTTTTTCCGCCCTCCTCCATCTTTTTCATAATTGCACAAAGAGAGGCAGAGAGAAAGAGAAAGCACCCAAGGACAAATGGTGTACATGAGGAACAAAACGACATTCAGTTCACTAAGCTGTCAGTCCTTGTGGCCATGTCGACAGATTTACTGCAAACCTGCTGTCCTGGATACAGAAGAGTTTCAACTCATGTACATCTCTTTGTGATGACATTCATGTGCCCTAAAATTGATTTTAAATAATATTGTTTTCTGTTTATATTTTAACATAATCAAAACTATAGTTGCTTGCATTTTCTCTTGTAATTGGGTTGTCTATGGTATTGAAACAGAATACCAATATCAAATGACAGTCAGCAATTAGCTGTACTAGCTGGCAAAGGGTCTTTTGATTTACAAAAACCGCACTGTCACCATATGTTGATGAATTAATCTTTTTAATCACAAAGTGGGAAACAGAACACAGGTCAGTTAGTTTAGACAGTTACCATAAAAGCTCTGAGAAAACATTTTTGGTTCACTGCAATATAATCTTCAACAAAAAAAAAAGGCATAACTTTGAAAATCTTTAACTTAATACTTATTTCTAGGTAATGATAGATGGCTTGATAAAAGCAAAACAGATTACTTCAGATTGCTTTTTACTCGATGGAACAAACTGAACACTAAAATATTTTTCACATATGTGATAGCTGCTCATGTGATTCTGACACCATGTATGTTATTTTGCTTTAGCATCCTGTACCACTCTTCAGATTTTAGGCTTTCCACCGGATCACCAGATATTTGTATTATCTCCCTCTCTCATATACATACATACAGTACATATATATATATGTGTGTGTGTGTGTGTGTGTGTGTGTATGTGTATGTGTATGTGTATATGTATATATATATATGTGTATGTGTTTATATTTATATGTATATGTGTATACACACACACACACACACACACACACACACACACACACACACACACATATGTATATAATGTATATATGACTGGTCATTTACTAACCAAAAGTCTATTCTTTACCTCAGAAATGATTAAAGCATTATAACCTTTGATTTTCCAAATATTTTAAAATACCTTAAAAAATATAATTTCTGACTGTGGTATCAAAAACATGAAAACTACACCAGTCAGGCTTGACAGTGCCCATACTAATATGATTGTGTATTTTAACTAATTTGCCAGGAGGTGGCAATAAAGCTTTTTAAATTGCCTGAGCACAAGGACTGCTTGACAAGCTGTGAGCTGTTTCTCTCTGTCAGGACAAATGCACAGATTGGGATGAGCCTTTTTGCAACAATGGCTACATGGAAAAAGTCCTTGCCTCCTATTTGCATAAGAAATGCATTCCAAAGTAAGGCTCAGAAGCACCTTAGTTTGGATTAGTTAAGCATTTGCACACAAGACATTTTCAAAACTCTGAGAAATATGAGAAAATCTTCAAAAACTACGAAGGAAGTAGAAAGACAGATTCACCTGTATTACAATTACTTTCCATCTTTAATAATCCACTTTCTCTGCAACAGGTAATTTTTCTTTTTGCAGATCTTCCTGTTGAACAGAGCCTCATTTCCTTCATATAAATGCTATCTGTGTTACAGACTCATTCACTCCCTGTCCCTAAGGAGTGTGTTTCCCAGGCTTGTGGATGAACGTCGGCTTGTGGAGCTCTAAATCATCCCAGGCTGTGTAGGTGTCTTCAGTGTGGTCTCTGTAGCCTGTAAGCTTGGCTATACCAACTTTAGGCTGGAAGACTTTGCTTTTATATCCCTCAGGGTGATATGAGAGACACTCTTCTAGGTCACTTTCATTTTCAAAATATTGGGCCTTAGCATCATCATCATCATCATCATCAACATCATCATCATCACTGTTGTCTATGATTACTAGCTCAGCCTGGATGTCTTCTCCCTCTTCCTCTTCATCCTCTGCATTCTCATACCCCATAAAGATCATGGTGATGGGTTCAGATTTAAGCTCCTCTGGCAGGATGTTGATGACATTCAGAGAGGTAATATCCTCAGCACGGAAGGACGAGTGTTTGTTAAAATCAATTGAACTCTCTATCAAGGCATCAGGATCAAATTCAGACTTGTGGCTGGCTAATGAAAGGCTATCTACAGCCCTATAGACCGGCTGTTTGGGTGCTGGCATTCCGTCAGACCTGACCTTGACTGAAACAAGAGACTGTAAAAGTAGATGCCTGTTACTGTTAGATTGTTCTGGAATGTGAAGGTTTGGTTTGGTTTCTTCAGCAGGTCTTTGTATTCTTAACATGGAGTTTTGTTGGTCATGGCTTTTTTGGTCTTCCTCTCTGCAGATTTCAACTTCACTACCGGATGAGATTGCATCCTGGGAGGGGTTGAGGTGTGAGGGTGTTGGGGTTTGCTGCTGTGTTTTATTGGTCATCCTGGGCGTTGAGGGCTGGCTGCCACTCGTGTAGGGAACAGAGTAGACAGGTTGATGATACTGCACCTCAGTGGGCACATTCTTGTCTGTTGCCTGATGAAGCAGCTCTTGTACCTCTGTTGGTGTCATCTCTCCAAAATCCCCATTAACCATTTGGCCTACATCTGGGAGTATTGCATACACAGACTTGCGCCCATCATCATACACCTTCAGTCCCCTGTCCTGGATGGTTTCTGGAGTAACAGCTGCTGTAGAGACCACCTGCCTTTTCCCAGTTCTCTTATCATGCTCCACACTTAACTCAATTGCAAATGTAGCTGGAATGAAAAAAGGGCTTTAAATTAAGTTTTTCAACAAGGACTAGAAAATATTTTTATGTTAAATTTTAATTAAAAAAAAAAGTATAAAAAGTAAAAAGAAGGCATGCTTTGTAAGAACTGGCGTGATGCTGTTCAAATAGCTTTTTAACTGAACTCAGGGCAAGGCAATTGTTAATAATATAGTCATTTATACATTACATAAAATCTAGCATGAAATTGAGGCTAAAACAAGTAATGGATTTATAAATTTCTATAAATATCGAAAGGAAATTAATCAGTGCCTGTTTTTTTCGTTGTTTTTTTTTCTCTTTTCCTATTTTTATTGTTTTTAAATTACTGAATAAAACTGATGCCAACCTCTATGTTGTAAGGGATTTGTTTTGTCTCTGCTTAATTATGTGAGCTTTAGGAAATGTTTAAACTCTTTTCTGAGAGTTTGTAGACGAAAAGATGGGATGTAGCTTAATGTTTTCGTGTGATGTTTAAGTCAGGTGATCTTGTATACAGAGCAAAAAAAAATTACATAAGAGAAAGACGTTGGGATGGTTGAATGGGGAAACACAGGACTTTTATCCAAGAGACCAAGAAACTGAGTTTTTTTTTTTTTTTTTTTTTAAAAAAGCCTTTAGAGTGTAAGACTGTTGGGGCAGGGGCTGTTTGTCGGAGAGTAAAAAAAACTGTAACTGGTCATTTAAAAAAAGATAGATACAGCCAAATAAATTGGATTGTGCTGTTTTGACAAGTGATTTGAAGCCTCTAAAACTGCAAAAAATAGAACAACAAAAAAAAAAATCCCATCTTGACACCACTATGTCTTAATCACTATGATCCAGTCCTATTTTTCTTACAGTAAAACTTTCTTTCTCCGATCTATGACTTTAGAAAAGTTTGATAATGGTTGGCATGTTCAGTTCTCCTTACAGTGAAATCTAATTGCTTTATAATTTTCACCCTAGTGACTAAAATTGCAGCTTTTAGAATAGTATAATGGAGCTAGGAGGCATTTTTAGTCAGGGCAGCAAGTCTTAAACAGCTATGCTGAAGAGCACAAAATGTTTGTCTTATCAGGAGCTGAGAGACTGAGCAACAAAATTGCTGGTTAGCACCCCAAATCTGCACACAGTTTGAATTATACTTCTTTTTTATCCTACTGTCAGCCACTTGTTCTGTTCTGTTCTATGTGTATATATGTGTGTGTGCGCACATGCTTTTTTTTAATATTAGTCTTGGCGGTAGTATGGTCATTAAGCAAAGTAGCATATGTAACAGTAATATGATGTACCTTTTTTTGGTTCGTCACAGCCAGGTTCAGAAAAAGAAGGAGTTTTTGTCAGTGGGATGAATGAAACAATGTCTGGCAGTGGTGTAGTGACATGAAGGGTCACATCTGAGGAGAAATCACACCATTCACCATTTAAGGATATTGTTATACCAAGTCAAACCATTAATGTAGTAAAGATTATGACCTAGTTATGCTATTATCACAAGATAACAAATTATGGTCACTATTCCAAGATAATACTCCAAAAGAGATTATTTATGATTTTTGAGAAATATGGTTCTCCACTTTCCTACACGTAAGCCATGTAAGGGGTTGAAAGCCATGTTTTCAGCTGCCCAACACAGAGACATGAAATCAGTCCATCTTAACATCTTACCAGAAAGAATAGGAACAAATGGTCCTGACAAGACCGAATATTTGGTTTGTCCATTCTGTACTTCATAAAATAGCAATGAACCATTGAGAAGGAGGAAGAGAAACCACTCCTATAGATGTGCTCATTCTGAGGTAATCAGAACACTAATACTCTAAAATAAGGATTACAAATTATCCTTTTTAAGTTTTCAGAGTAAAGATACAAAATAGTATAAAGAAATTATTAGACTGATCAAAACACAGCAAAATTCTTCAAAAATGTTTACCTGCTTGGAGGTCTGCATTTAGCTCCTACATGTGAAGACAGAGCAATTGAGGATCAACGTGTTTAAAAAAAGCAGGAAGTCATCATTACAGCAGGACAACACATTAATGTTATTCTCAGTCCATGACTTTGTCACATTTCAGTCACAGCTATTTCACTGTCTTAAGTCAAAGTACAGACAGCAACCAGAAAGCAAATCATGCATATTAGTCCTTGTACACTGCTCGCCCACTGTGTGAGCAATCCATTTCCTTGCCATCTTATCCACTCAAAAGCAGCCTCTTGTGAACCAAAGCACACCCACACAGTCCTCAGTGCATCTTGTTTGAACCAAGCAGAGATTAGAGGAAGAGCCATAGGCAACATAAAGTGATTAGAATACAATGGTATTTCGATTCAATAATAATTCAGAACTTTCAATTATATGTATCTGTGTGTGTGTGTCTATGTGGGTGTGCCTGCGCGTGTCTGTGTGAGTGTGTGCATGAATAAATTTATATTTTTTCAGCATTTATTAGAATCTTAGATTGATTGTTTAAAAAATGAAGCACACATTTATACCCAATGGTTGACTTAAATTCAGACATGACTATGTGCTGAAGCTGTTACTGCTTTCCAATTCTTACAACAATGACACTGATGATAACACTAAAAGATGCCAAAAAACATATTTAATAAGTCATACTCTGACATAGGCCTGCACGATTAATTGTTTTAGAACCTCGATGCAGATTCACCCCTACATGCGATTTCATTTCTAAATTGTGTCGATTTTTTTTTTTTACAAGAGCCGGTGACATGTGTCAGAGTTGTAAACAAGCGCTCCAAGGCTTCTCCCTCATCCTATGGCAAA
>JAPZDZ010000013.1:20219100-20241289 GCA_029783805.1 Acanthurus tennentii | reverse complement strand
TTTACTAACTTGCCACCTTCCCCGGAGTCTTTGTGCTTTCTCATCTCGCAGATACCCATGGACTGAGGTCGCGCTGGGGAAATTAAATACTAAATTAAATACTACTAAACTGAAATACATTAATTTAAGATTAGAGTTACATTTTATTGTATTATTCTTGTGTAATCAGGCAGCCAAAAGTTATTTCTGTGGTTGTTGGAATCCTAGTCCATGAATACCGTGGATTTCTTGTGACTGGGAGTTAGGTTGTCGCAGAGTGTACTGTGGCTGTGAAGTCCAATTTGTGAATGGCATATTCCCAGCCCCAGATGTTGCATGTATTGGTCTGTTCAAGTGTAGCTGATAGTGTAGCTGTGTCCTGTTGTTGATGCTTCCTGTTCATTCTCTTTGCTTCCTGATGTTGAGTCAAGGTGGTTTCATAAGTAAGCTGCCCACTACAGAGTACCTGCTACCAATGGAGACAATCTAGACTAGCATCTTCCCAGGTGGCAGAGTTGAGGTGGAAGGATTTAAGGTCTTGCTTGTTGATATTGTTATAGTGAAGCTGTGGGCAGCCAGTTCATCTCTTGCCAGATGACAGTCCCGCATGCAGAATGTCCTTTAAGATTCATCCATCCTCCGGACATGTAAAGGGAAGCCTCTCAAACTTGCAGCTTTCTGGACTTGAAAGCCTTCCAAGCTTGCAGCTAATGAACTTATGGCAGAGCAATACCATTGAAAAGGATTTCTTTTCCCTCAGTGGACACGGTAACACAACTGGGCCCAACACAGCATAATGTAACACAGCTAAGCACGGGACTCTTCAACTTCTCATTGTTGTACTGATTCCGTAAATGTGTTTGGTGAGCTTTCCTCCATCTCTCTCTGCTCAACACGTAAAGTATGGCCAAGCAGACTGTGGTTTCAACACAAATTGCTCTGAAAAGAAGTGGTCTGAATGTCCAATAATGTTTTTTTTCCATTCTTGACCACCTGCTTCTGCCACACTGAAGCGAAGTCACTCAACTGGACTCCCATAATCTTGGAGCGAACCTTTACAATACTGTTCTTGTCTTTTAGAGACAACTCAGTGAGTCAGCATATAAAAGAGAACATTAAAAGACTTTCAACAAAAGAGTGACAGAAGTCACATAAAATGCTTTTAGAAACATTCCGAGAGTTCAGCCTCCACATCAAGTGGATCCTTTAACGTCCCCTTTTTACAACAGACTCACTGTTTGTGTCAAACTCAAGTTGTGAGTCAAAGATTGTTCCCAAGTATTTAGAAGAAACCACTATCCTGACTTCTTGGCTATGTATGACACTTGCTTTTCGTGTGGGCCTGTCCTCCCTGAAGTCAGTTATTAACTCCCTAGTCTTTGTAACATGGAGGTCAAGGTAGTTATCCTTGCACCATTTGACAAAGGCAGGTAAGGCACAGCCAGGGTCTGACTGTGAGCCTAAGAATTGACATCAGGGTGGTAGCATCGGAAAACTTGACGAGAAAACTGCCTTGTTAGGATAACCTGCAGCTGACGGCATACAAAGATGATTTAGGTATGAGCATAAAAAGAAAAAAAGGTGTTTACTGGTATTTTATTTAACGAACACATCCTTGAGGGAGGCTTCACAGACTGTACACAGACCCATCTCAAATGTCAAGTATTGTCAGTAACACACTCCTCCACAAAACCGTTTGTGGTAGCGTAGTATGCTGTTAATATTGTTTGTTTATTGTTTTAGGGTTTAACCTGAGTGACCTCAAAGACTGTTCGTTTGCTTTTTCAGCAACTTAGTATTTTGACCAGGATTAATAAAGTCTTGCTTCAGCGCACCAATATTTAAAATAAATCTCATCCACATTGTTTGTTAGCTCAGCAAGCTCACTACCTGTTGTGCTGACTGTGGGATGTACTGTGGGATTTTTTTGCAGTTTTTTTTTCAGGTGCTTTCAGGTATTTGTTACCTGATGATGTTGCTCTGCAGCTGATCACTCTGCTGCTGTTCGTCCTGGGCCTGAAGCTTCATGGCCTCCTGTTCCTCCTCCGATTGCTGACTCAGACCATCCATCAGCCACTGCTCCCTCAAGGCTTTCTTCTGTCAATCAAACACACCAACACACAGAAACTGTAGTTTTAGCTGCCAGCAATTGAGGTTTGTGGGGTTTTTTTTTTCATATTTTAAATTTTGAGACAAATTTTGTCATGCTCCGTGTTTCTTCTAAATCCTTAGTCTTAACACCTCTCTGCTCCCTTAAGCTCCAAACCTTTCAAGACCTTGTCATTCTCCACCTCTGTGTGGTGCCTTACACATTTTCCGTTCTGAAGAGTTCAGTTACAATAAAGGCAGAGTTTTACAGCTCAGATTATTTTTTATTAATTCATAAAAGTATACATTTTTCCTCATTTGTCACCATAAAAGAGGTAACACATACTGCTCAGATGTTTCTTCAGACAGATTGCTACTATCATCAAACATCATTGTTACTGAAAAACTGAAGCTGTATGTGTATTGACAAATCCATCACTATACAGTCAGTACCTGCAAAGTTGATATACGTTGAGTTTGTCTATAAGAAAGATGAGACGCATGTTATAGTTTCTGTAAATTCTGTAAATTTACTGAACGCAATCTGGTCTCTGCCTAGCCACCATATGTGAAAGAGAAAATGATTGCTGGTAAACAAAGCTACAACCATCTCGGTGGCTTTTGCTGTGCTCACAACATGTGATCTTTTAAGGTTGCAGTGAAAACTTTCTGCCTTTTTGTCCTAGGGTGAGCCCTTTAGGTTTTTGACAGGTTACTGTTCAACCCCCTAACTGGTGGAGGTTATGCTTGCAGCCAAAGGAGACTACTCAGTCAATATTTTTTTTTTTATTTCTACCACTAAAGGTCTATCAGACAAAATAATGAAAAAAAAAAGACATACTCCGATGATTTCATAAAGTAGTTTGGAATATTTTGATCAGTTTTTATTAATGTTAAAAAAACAACATTTTTTCAGTCAAGCTTTTGTTGTTACTTCCTGTTTTCTGTTGCTTTTCTGCCTTTCTTGAATACTATGAGTTTCACACATCTTGTTTGTTTTCTTTACCCTGTGAGTGTATATTAGTCTTTGTCTTTACTTTTGTCAGTTGTCAGTTTGTCTGTTTTTGTTCCCACTTGTTCCTGCTTTTATATCCTTCTGTTCCCTGTGTCCCTTTTGTGATCCTGGTTTGTTGTTTAACTTTATATTTTTATCATCTCCTTAGTTTTTCTAATTTCTTCATTTGCCTGATTAATTTTTGTGCTTTTGAGTCAACTTTTTAATGAGGTTCACTTTTTGTCCAGTCTGTGTTTGAGTTGGTGGTCTTGTTTTTTGATCCTTTTCTATTAACCATGACACTTAATAATGAGAATAAGGTTTCTGACAATTGCCTTAAGTATGTCACTGCACTGGAATGTTTATCATAATGTGTTTTTTTAAACCTGATATAATATTCATATTAATGCAAAGCAAACATTTGAATTTCATTTACAGTTTTTTAATTATTAGTCAATAAATTTCCGACTTCACATAAGAGAAATGACTACATATATGAAGTTAGAAGTAAATTTTCTCTCATTTAACATAGGACGCTTCAGATCTACCCTACCAGAGACAAATTCTCAATTATGAGAGTGAGCAGGTGAGAGAGAACAATATTGAAAATTATATAACGCTACTAAGGGACCCCAGTAATATTTTCATATCAAGATCTGACCTTGTTTATAGATTGTGTCTGAGGTTGTTCAGAGATTAAAGAGAGGTTGCTACAGTGTAATGAGCTTTGAGACAGTGAATGTAATCAAGAAAACCTTCATCTCGGAATTCCTCCTGGGAGTCTTAACAGTCTCTGTTCAGTAGCTGCTGAAGACTCAATTCTTTTCAGAACTTTTCTTTATCAGAAGTTACAACCACATTTTTACTCATTAAAGGTCCCATGTTATGCATAATACACTTTTCATGGTTTTCCAATAAAAATAAGTGTCCCCAGTCTGTTTACAGACACTCCAAAAATGAGAAAAATGCATCCTCTACCCCTCCTGCTTGCTACAACTTTTAGAAAATGTGAGCCCATATGCTCTGTTTCATATTTGCGACCTTTGTGATATCATGAGGGGAATTAGCCACACTTCCAGCTAGGTGACACTTCCAGTGCTGCTTGTTCGTGCCGCCCCCTGAATCCAAGTGTGTTCACCTCACAGTTGACGTTGTTTTCCATGCTAAGGGGCTCCAATAGATCAACAAAGATGTTTATGTGTAGGCAAAGCATGCTAAGTCCTCTGTTGTTGGTTGCAGGAACAAGCACAAAAGTCTTCATTCACTCCTAAATTCTGACCTAATGAAAAATCCAGTGAATTGTTCAGGCTGCTTTCCTGTACATTTAGCCAGTTCAGCCTGGCATTAGTACTGCTGCTAATATGGATAGCATTTATTGTGGGCTCAGGCGCTGAAGTGTGTTAATTGATGGCCACTCAGTAGGATTGGGAACTGAACTCAGTGCTTTTAAGGGTACCGACCATGTCTATGTGAGTAAACTGGAGCATCATTTACACACTAAATACTGTAAGCAAAGGGTTGTGGTCAAAGTCATATGCACTCCCTGAGAGAGGCATGAACAGCCTCAGCTCATTTGCATTTAAAGCTATAGGTACAGAAACAGCATGTTCAGAAGAAAGCTGAAACAGAGAGTATATGGGCATGCCTTTTCAAATGATCCGAGTGGTGTTTTAAGCAAGAATCTTCAGAGGAATGTTTATATTGATGTCTAAGACCTGTTACCACTGTCTGAAATGGACATAATATGGGACCTTTAAGTGTGGTACATTTTCTCCTGAGTTTTAGTTTATTGCTGTTATTACAGTCAGTACTACCTTTATGTACTGAAGTTTTAACTTCTCCTCTTCAATCTGTCTCCTTTTCATGGCGATGGTCTCTTGAATTTTTCTTTTGTCCTGTTGATGGAAATCAAAACACATTTGCATCATGTGTACATTTTACGGCATGGAAACTTTTCCACCTGTTGTCTCTGCTGCTGACTCTTCAACCTTGAGCTGACAGCTGGACACAGACAGCCATAAATAGCTAAAAAGCAACTCAGTCTGAATGACCTACCCAACCTACATGTTGTCTGTGTGTGTGTGTGTGGGTGGGTGTGCGTGTGTTTGTGTGTATGTGAGTGTCAGCTGTTAACTTGCTAGTGGGCACCTCATGTTAGAATTGGTTAATCTTTAAAAAGTTTAAAAGTTTCAAGTGATTTAATAATTGACATATATTTGTTCTATCTTAACAATCACAGACAAACACACAACATAATGGCTTTTATCTTTCAATTAGATTCGAAACACAAGCCCCTGTACCTGTCACTCTGATTACAGTTACTGTGAGCTAAAATTAGCCCTTAGATCTTGGATCAGATTGGCATTAAGTCCCAGTGAAAGGGAATTTCCCTGAGGACATCTGTTAGTACTTATAGTTCAATCTCTGTCTGTGTCGTACACATACAAACTAGTGATGTCACTTTCCTGAAATATTTAAACCATGAAAACAATTTCACAGAGACAACTGGCACCATGACTATTAAATCAAATGACCCTTGTCACTCATTATATTTGGTCCCCACACAAAGTTATCAGTTGGGTGGGGTTTTATTTATGGAATATTGTCGGAGGATCCAAGCATATACAACTCTGGGAAAATGACTGAAGTTAAAATGATGGTGTTCTGAATTAGAGTATCCATTATAAGTAATAAGTAGTTTTTTTTTCAATGCTACAGCAATTACCCCTAAAAGTTAATCATCCAGTTTTCTCTCACAAAAAAGCTTTATTCCTTTACCTTAAACTTACATGATTTTGTATCTACAAATATGTCAAACTATGTATAAATTTATAATGATCAATAAACACAATAAACATTCTGTTACAGGGATGTATGAAAAATGAATTCCCAGTGAAATTCTTTTCTATCCCAGTTTGAAAACAACACACAAATGTCAAAAAAATTTTTTTTGAATGCTAGTAAATACATAATGTTGATGGTATTTCATCAATGTAGCTAAAGAAAGCCACTCTAATCTGAGAAAGCCCCACCACAAATAACATAATCACCCAATTAAGCCTAGAGTCACTCCATTGAGTCAAGTCAGCCTTATCTAACCAAGGCTGACTTAAGACAAGCTTGCATAGTCTTGCTTTGTATTTGTAAAGAAGCTCTGATGAGTGGATGAGTGGTCTTCTTTGCAACGGACAAACACTGTTGATGAATCTAAAGATGCATTTAAAAAAATTAGAAAATCTTGGAAAAACTCAATATTTCTAATGATAGGCTATTTGTGATTAAGTTATTTAAGCAAAAAGAGCCTCAACCAAGTATAGAGTGCATAAATTAACATACTTTTCAGAAAGTCAACAATTCTGCTTCATAGGCTAAATCCTTTTTTGAATGGTGATAGTAATATCCTAATATTAATAATGAAATTCCTTTTTATCAGGCCGCCCCAGTAAATCTTTAAAGAGTCTAACAACTGATTCAGACTGCAGCAGCATTAGACCTTTCCTGTCTCAGGATGCAGATTTACTTGTGGTTCTAAAGGTCTCCAAAAATGGAATGGGAGCCAGGGCCTTTAACTATCAAGCTCCTCTCTCCAGGTAAAAAGCATCTCTCAGTTCCAGTCTAATAGCCAGACACACTCTTCACTTCTAAGCTGGTTGATTTGCTGTTGACATGTTTCTCTATCTCGCCCTTTCTCTCTCTCGCCTTGTCTGTCTCTTAAGACCAACTTTTGCTATAGACACCATCTCCACATATAAGACAGGACTTAAAACATTTATTATGGATAAGTGTATACTTAGGGCTGGCCCAGGCTTGCCTTGAATCAGCCCTTAGTTATGCTGCAATATAGGCTTAGACTGCTTTCTCGCCTCACAGATTTCCCTGGATGATTGCTCCTTGACTAATGAGCATGTCTGCACTTTTTTCTATGATCATCATGCAGATATCTCCATTACTTAGCATTCTTCTTATTATTATTATTATTGTTGTCCACTCACACACTCTAACTGTCACTTTTTCTAGTTACATTTTGATCATTGTAGTATTGGTTGTGTCGCTGATTTTATGCAACTCTGTCTCTCCCCAACCCCCATCCTGTTTACTTTTTTTGTCTTGCCCTCTCTCTCTCTCAAACTCACCCTTCCTCTCTCCAACACACTTTCTCTTTCTCTCCCTCTCCATCCCCTCTTTCTTTCCTTCTTTCTCTCTCCCTCTTAACCCAACCAGTCCGTCAGTAGGGTGCCCACCTCTGAGCCTGGATCTGTACTGCCGGTTTCTGCCTGTTAAAAGGAAGTTTTTCCTCCCCGCTGTCGCCAAGTGCTTGCTCATGTGGGAATTGCTCTCAATTGCTGGGTCTTCATAAACTGAATTTCAGAGTGTGGTCTAGACCTACTCTATATGTAAAGTGTCTTGATACAACTTAGGCTGTGCTATACAAATAATATTTTATTTGATTTAACAATTTGAGAAACTGGATTTTTGATTTTCATGAAGTGTGAGTCATAATCATCAAGATTAAAACAAAAAAGGCTTAAAATACTTCATCTTTTGTGTAATGAAACTGGAATAAATGAAAATTAAGTTTTCTTTTAAAGAATATAATGAAAGCTTCCCATCACAAGATGGACTCGAGTTTGAATTTACATTTTTATAGTGCAGATAAATGCTGAGCTACTTTTCTGCACTCTTCTCAACTGCCATTTACATCTGCTGCCAGAGCTCTAAAGGTTTTCCTTATGTTTTGTCATCCTGCAACTACACACCCACACTTTTTATTTTCGGCCTCTGCCTGAAAAAGGCTTCTTTTTAATGCTACCTCATGGCATATTGCTCTGATGAAATATCAGAACACTGTGAAAGACACTGACTGCTGAATAACTTAATATTATTTATGTGATGACTGGAACTACCTTTGATTAAAAACTTCAGTCTGTCCTTTGTAACCAAATGGGAATTCATCTTAAGGCAGGAGTTTTGAGAGATCAATTAGTTATGGAGAAATATATATTTGCACTTATAAAAAACTGTAATATGATCACATAATAAACTTGTATGTCCACCACAAATACACGAATACCATTACTTTAGGTAATTTATGTCTAATTAAATTGTGCCTGATGTGTTAATAAAAACTGATTTATTTCTTCAAAAGGAAAAAAAGAGATTAACAAAGCAACTGTCAATGTATCTGTATCCTAGCTTTATCTAATTCCTCCAAGAGGCACATGACTGATCCTTACTGTGATCGCCTGGAGCCTCTCTTTCAACAGGTCAGCTTCCTCCATGATGGCCTACAGGACAGACAAAGTACATGGCAATTAATAAACTACAAAAGAGATCCTGAGTGCAAATCAAAATCCAAATATTATTTCAAAGAAGCTCAAAACCTCAACTTAGGTAAAATAATTTTTAATGCATGTAGAGGTAATTACATTGACAATACAACAAGACACAATGTAGCAACAATGTAGAGGAAAAATAATTTTCTTTGCCTAAATGTGGTATAATACAATATAATAAAGGCTTGTGTAGTATTTATTATTTAATATTTATTTATAATAAAATTTAATATGTATTATTGTTAATAATAACAATAATCTGAGAAGTTTCTCTCTAATAAAAAGTGAATGTAGGACTGGGTCAAAGTAAACTACAGAGAGTACTGCCCCTTGCAAAAGTGTGGCTCACTGATGGGTATTAAATTATTTCTGGATAACAATGAAGCTCTACAACACAGAGGAGTACCATAAACCACGCTTGCACACAACAGTTTACTTGTTAGATGAATATGTTCATTGTTTTTTTTGTTTTTTTTTAAAGAAAAGGCTTTAAGGTTGTAATGACATTGACAAACAGTTGTATCTAGTCACGCTGTTTTATCATAGAGGCTTAGAAACTGAACGTGATTCTCTCTTCCATTCTTTATTCGATGGCTCAGTGTTTTAGTGTGAATACTGTCACTCAAATCTGTTTCTGGTAGTTTACATAATGTCATTCACTAGTAAGGATCGAGTTCCTACTAGGATTTGTTTAACTTTCAAACAGTGTTTGTGCATGTCAGCAATGATTTACCACTGCACATCATAATACACCACATGCATTTACATATATCACCCTTGACAGGTGGAGAGACAAAGAGAGAAGTAACAAGTCTGTGTCAAGTGTCAAATTAATGATTAATCCAGGCTTGAGAAATTACACAGTGACTGTAAGAAATGTAACATAGCTGTGTTGGTGTTGTGCTATAATGCATCAAAGTAAATCAGAGGGGAACAAAATGATCACAGATGGTTAAAATGCACCCAATCTTTTCCAGAGAAACCTTTTTTAGTTGTTTGAAAATACATTCACAGTGATGTCAGAGAGAACCTGCTGAAAAAATCTGTAATAATGCACTATGGCAGATGAAGGAGCTCACAAAACTCACAAAATTTTTACCATTCCTAAAAAACTTTAAAAAAAGGATATGCAACATAACTCTGAAGCATTTCTGTTTCTTAATGTTACCATATATGCTTTTCTTTGCAACCAGTCTAATATGAATTAATATTAAAACAGAGGTTATGCTAGGTTTTTGTACAACAGCGTAGCATTATCTTGTTTATTTTTTGTACAATAACATGGCTGGATAGCTTGCTTACCTTGTTGTTAACATAATGTCAAATTATTTACTGGTTTTCAAAAGTAAACAAAGACCATTAAACTTTTAATCTTGCTATCATAACATTAACATTCCCACCAGGTTAACAAGAAATAAAGCATACTGATTAGAAAGAAAAAAGAGGTTCCATGTTTCAAAGTTTTCTTAAATTATTTTAGCCATAGTGTCCTCCTTGAACATGATCAACTCCATGGCTGGCCAGCACAAATGTTGTAAAACAAAATCCTTTTAAAACCACTGACATGGCATATTATTTGAGTTGTGCATAATTTTACAATATCAACACTACTCTCCATTTCAGAGCTCAGAGGGTTAAGATAGCACCTTTCTCCTAAATATTTATCATCTAAAAAATAAGGTGAACTGTATTTCCTAAAGAGTGATCTTGCATGTGTGTAAATTACATGATCTGAGTAGACCTGAAAAAGATGTGATGAGCTACAACCAAACTACTGAGGAATGACTCTTTTATTGCCTGTTAACACAGCAGCAGCTGTCATACAGTTTGTTCCAGGAAGACTGACAAAGTGAGTGATCTCCAGTTTCAAGATTGTAGACAGTGGGGCCCGTCTGACTCCAAGTTATTTGAGAGTAATGCTCCTGGAGACCTTCAGGACTTATGAACAAACAGTGAGAAACTAAAATAAAATCAATGACCATGATATGAATTCACATGGGACATTGAGACTGAACACAATACAGTCACATGTCCTAAATATATTTATATTAAACCGCACATTCCGAACGCCTTTCTGACAAGCCAGTAGAGTTTAATAACCTAATTTCTTTTTTTGTCCCCAGTATACGTATTATAAATATTAAGGAGGCCAGATTATCATCTCCCTGTCTGATCACCATTTGAACATTAACAAAATAAAAAAACACTTAATTTACACCATTTTCCAATTCATACTTTGGACTGTCTTTATTTGTAACTGAACTGTTCTTCCTTCTATATTCCGTACATTAAATAAAGTAAATATAAGTAAATATGCAATATTAAATATGTACTTTGAAAATGTGTATGTACGTTTACAAAGGTTTTGCCTCCATATCTTGCCCTAAAGCTGTTTAACACACACCTACTCACTGATTATCCTGCTTATGCCATGGTCATTCGCAAAAATAAAGTAATCAATATATAGTATAAGCATTCACAAAATCTAAAAATGTCAAGCAAGAATTTACTGTTGTCATGACAGCAAATATTAACATGGCTCTTTGATTATCCCTTACTTGGTTACATAGGAGACAGATAAAGCTGTGCATTTATTGGTGTGTTAAATCATTAATGTCATTTGTTTAATTTTATTTTAATTAAACTATAGTAAAAAAGACAACAACAACAAATATATTCTTATAAGAACAATTTAGAACAGGTCTTTAACCAGCAAGGAAATTAATTAATTAATAAATTAATTAATCTATAGAGAAATAAGTAATGAAATAGGTAAATAAATAGCTCTGACGAATGTGCGCTTTCATGTTGATATGGTTACAAGTTGGGTAGAGGATGAATTTAGATTTGATTAAACCTGAGCCAAACTATGTGTGCGTTAAACTGTTTCAATACACACCTGTGAGCCAATCAGAAAAGAGTACTGACCCAGACGTGGCATAAAACAGATTAAAATATATTTCTAGTTTAATTTTACTCAATAAATATGACTTGAAGAATGTTCATGTATATGTACCTGTTGTACTTATGTGATGAAAGGTCATTCCAGACATTTAAATCTTTACTGAAGGTCCACTTGTTTCTTTTAAATCTTCTACATATGGACATTGTACATTGTGTGATCAGCACATTATAACTGATATGACGAGGAGGAATGTATGAGCAGAGAGTGCTTCACCTTTTTCCTTTCCATGCTATCCTATGCAAAAAAAAAACCATTTGTGCCCTGACAGTGCAGCTTAAACAGTTTTGGTTTCTAAAGGATAAGCTGGTGTGAGTGTCTCCACCTGTTTCTTTGAAAGGAAAAGTAACTTGGTCCAAACTCAAGAAGCCATGGGAAGGTCTGTATTCTTAAGATTTAAAAATAGCAAGGGAACCTACGCAGGCTATCTGGAAAATTAACAGAAAAACTAGGGTTCATATTCATAGCACATATTGTAAGACTGAGGCATAATAGTTATTTGTCTTTCACAATGCCTGCATCCATCCCTTCGCTGATCTATACTTTATTATGTTTGTTCAGTGTTATCCTCTGTTGCTCATCTGATTTTCTTTCCATCCAACACATGTAACTCAACTTTTCATATTCCGTTCTAAATGAGGTAGTCAGTTATAGTAGGTTTAACTTTGCACACTGTAGACTGAATACTGGATCATCTGACTGACAGGAAAATGCTAACTAGAAATACACACAATAGGAGGCAACATGATTATCTGTCATAAATAAGCAGCGACATGTTTATTTATATTGTGTTACCGTTCACAATGTTAGGACTACCTCAGCTGGGTAAATGTCATCATGGCAGAGTTCACAGCTGCTAGCATCCTCAGTATATCAGAGGGAATACATGGCTTAAAATTAGTACACTTAAAATGTGTTGAAGTCACATGATAAAGGCTCCATGAAAGGTACTCTACAATGCATTTTCCACACATCTGTAATGCTTAAATCTGTACTAACAGCCTCTGTTCACAACTGTAGTATATTTGGTCTGGATGCACACATATAGAATATGTTTATATTTCTAATAAAGTTTATGTTGGAAAGCTTTATTTTGCATTTATCTATTAAAAATGTGAAATACAGCATCATGACACAGGCATCAACCTTCAGCAATCTTTTCTTTTAACTGCATCTATGTTCGTATTTTTTCTTGATTTTGTTTCAGATTCTTTAACTTTATCACATTATACATCTGATTTTTAAAGGTCATTTTAAAAACATCTGGAGTCAGATGAATTTGTATTAACCTCAGGCCAGTATCAAGAGTGTCATTTTTATTAAAGGATTTGGAAAAAAAGTTGTTCCCTCTCTCTCTCTTTCTCTCTCTCTCTCTCTCTTCCTTTTTCTTTCTCTCAACACCAAACCCAACTGGTGGTGGCAGATGGCCTCCCAGCATTCAGTCAGCTCTGTTTGAGGTTTCTTCCTGTTAAAAGGAAGTTTTTTACTTGCCCATGTTGCCAAAAGCTTGCTCAAGGGGTCTCTCTAAAACTGTTTCATCAAGACCTGCTCTATATGAAAAGTGTCCTAAGACAACTTATGCTGTAATCTACTATATAAATAAAACGGACTTATTTAGATGCTCTTTTTTCACTCTGACTGAAAGCAGCACTTTCGAGTCTGTTTTAATCACCATATTGTACGTGAGCAGCGCTTATGTTTTTTCACGTTCTTGCTCAGCCCTCTCACATACCCACACACACTGACTTATATCTGTTTGTCACCTACACAAGGCTAACCCCAGCATGGCATTTATGTCAGACAAGGACGACAGTAGGTATCTATTTATTTTTCAGCTTGTAATTACTCAGCAGGTGTAACTATCAGCAATTATATAATTAAAACAATTTTAAAATACATAATTAATAAAAACCATGGGTCACAGCTCCCAAAACACCTTTGCTTCTAATGTTCATTATCATGAAAATCATCACAGTCACACACTTTGCTGAGCCAACTATCTACTCCAACCTTCTTCATAAGACATTTTGTGGCACCATAAGAAACGACACAATACCGTATATCTACTTTGCTTCTGAGAGAAGGGGTCAAGTTTAAAGGCCATGAAGGTCCTGTCAGAAAAACATAAACAGGTGTTTAGATTACCAATGCTCTATTAACTCCTTCACTGTTTCTGTGCTGATTGGAATTAGCGAGCTCTACACATGCTCATTTCCACAGAAAAAAACATTCTATGCTTCATGTGCATCATTCTGTTTATAGTAACCTATGCATATGTACTGTCTAAAAAGCTTTACAGTTTGAAAAAAACAAAACAAAACAAAATGTCGCCAAAATTTTCCACAATAATACGCATGAAGTCTGAAAAGAACGGCTCATTGACTGTCAAGAGCTATGGAACACTGGCTATCAAAGTGGTACTAGGAGTTAGATATGTTAAAAAAAAAGAAATATCACAATCATTTTTTTGTCTTTATTTCTTTCACCATATTTACCATATTAATTTATACAGCATTCATAGGTTTAAAATCAAATTAATTCAAAAACTGACAGAGTCCTATGGATTGATTGGGAATTGATGCCCATGTTTGGTTGCAGTTAAACCTGGCTGAAACAGTATGGATATATGAGGTTTATATAACGATGTTGAATAAATCAATTCTGCAGTTTAAAAAAGAAACAGAGAGTGAGAGGGGGTTGGCAACTGGAGGAATGCTCATACTAGAAAAAAACACACCAACTGTTTACTGTTAACTGTCTTATGTGTTTAGAGTAGTATTTGGTGTTACCTTTTTTTAATACCTTCATACTCTCCTGTCATAACAACTTAGTATATAGTATATGACGATATTTGTGTGAGAGAAAAAAAACCCCAAAAAGTCAAATGTGAGCTGCTGTTCATAATGTTATAGTAACATCTAAGTATCTACGACAATTTCTAGCCTATGAGGCTGTGTGTTTGCAATTAATGCACTTGGATAAGTTTTGCTAAGGGACTAAACTCAAAATATTTTCAAAAGGGGCTGAGGGAATTTCAACCTTTTTACCAATCTTATAATGTTAGCCACCTCTCACAAGCATCATGGTTCTCAGCTCAGCTGCCTGTTTTACCATTAAAGACTGACATTTGGCATGTTCTATGCAATATGATAACTCACTTAAATAAGGCATCTTTATGAGTTACATAGAGAGATAGGCATCTGTATTTGCGATTATATTGTTGTCATAACTTTCGAATGTTACCCACATAATACCTAATACAATAATACCTTAAGTCAGTCATTGCACCAGACACACAAGTTAGATCATTTCTATCTTTTGATCTTAGAGACCAAACAAGCATTCACTAGCTAATGCATCACTGTTGGCCATTGCAAAAGGTTCAATGGTAGCCTATCACAGAGATCTTTCCTACTTTATCACTGGCTAGCTTTTGTGTTCAAGCCTTAATTCTTCAGTCCAGTTTAGCTTCTGTGTTTTAATATCTTTTTCAAAACTCACTACCCGAAGAGATTAACTACAATTAAGAAATGTATCAATGAGTATTGTCTGTGTAGCAACTGTTTTTGCTTGTGTCACAATTATTATCCAATTTTTTTTTTTTAAATCAAAACACCATTGCAGGCATGTTTACTTGGATTCAACATGCTAAATGATATATTTTTGCTTGTGTAGCACATGTTTAAAAAGCCTTGTTCCTGGAGAAAGCAGAGGAGAAAGGGCTACTAAAGGTCATAATGATGATCAGCTTGTCCACCTGTTGAAATTTTTGAGTCCTAATCCCATCCTACTGAAATTAGAGATGCAGCCTGGCTCACAACACGACACTGAACACTGTGTGCATCATAGAGTCACATGTGTTTACAGCAGTACATAGAGGATAGCTGTTGGTGGGAAAGAAAAAAATCTTAACACCTGTCAATCACATTGGATGACAACCTGGTAACACACTCACACTCTGAATAAATTATGGCAAGTGTGAAGTGCTGTCAAACACAACTAGATTTAGACCCATCATGTTTTTGCCAGAGTGAACTTACGTGGACTAAAGAAAGGTGCTGTCTTATGCCAAACCTGGAAACCCTCACCTACACCTACATCAGCACCAGTGAAAAATGACATTGCAATGTTCTGCAGTACCTTTCAGATTACTTCAAGCTACTTAACAGCATTCTTGATTATTTTTAACCTTTAAAAATCACCAAGGTAAGTTTTCCTCCCCACACAAAGGCACTTTAAGAAACCACCACAAAGAGGTGGCTACAGATGTCAACATCATACACTCTACATAGTTTTGAGAAACATTGAGATTGACTCATTCATATTTATTTCACTGATGCTACTCATGTTAAGATATGAGTTCTCCCTTAAGAGTTTGGATAAACAATTCTAAGGGTTGAGAGTTGCTGTACCTTACTTCTGTGAAAATAATGTAACCCACAGTAGACCCCTAGTATTGAGTAGGTTTTTTTCATTTATGGGCTTTCTTATTCAGAAATTCTAATATTTTTCTTCTGTCTTTTATTTATATTGTTTTGTTCATAATCCATGCCACCCCCCAGTCCCAGTGACATGACCCCATTACCTCCTTGTCTGTCTGGCCATTCAACCAAGGTCCTTCTGACTTCTAATCCCTGCTCCTCCTTTTATAATCTGATCTGTGGTGGATTAACTGCACACAGTCTGACAGCAGATGCCTTCACAAGTCCACAGAAGTGTCAGCTAAACACCAGTGTTTTTAGTCAGGTATGGTAATTGACTTCAGATGGATAAGATGCAAGTTGTTTTGTCATGCCATTCCTGGAAAACAGAATATCTGTAACAGTACTAGTGTAAACATCTAACCCAGCCAAATAACCACAACAGTCTCACATTCAGTGATTTTTAGAGTCTTTAACAAGTTGACTTCTTGAGCACCAATGGCCACAATAATTTTACTTGTAAAAAGTGCTTTTGTATTTGCTAAAGAGTTTAAAAACATTTTTTAAATATACCATCGACTTTCCTTCTGTTTAAGGATACGTACTTTAACAAAATAAGTCACTATACCTTTTACTGTGGTTTCATTGCTAGCATGTCAGCAAAAAGTTGCCTATTTACACAACCAAAAGACACAGAGCAGCATTATCCATCATTTAGAGTTTAGTTTTTTTTGTCATCTCCTGAATGTAGGTCCAACATTTACTGTTGTTTTTGCTCTGGTTTGTTTTAAATTCACCATTTCCACAGAAAATTACCTGACTCTTTTGTCTTGTAGTGGTTAAACTGTGCAGAGAAAGTGTTAGTACAGGGTTAGTCTTGCTTCACATAAATGTTGAAACTGTGTTAAGTGTCCAGATAAATTGTTATCCATCTGAATATCAAACCCACAGGAAAGAAGCAGATAAACGTCTTTCCCAAAAATGTCAAACCATTCCTTCAACATAAGACAAATCCTTGGTTATGATACTGAAACTCTGTAGCTGATTTGAATCTCTTTCTTACAGAGAAAGTGATTAGAACATGTTTATGTGACTTCACATAACAGCAGTGTGATTTCATGTCCTAATTGGTGTGAAATTAGCTCCCTATTTCATTGGTGTCTTCCCTCCTCTGCTGAAATGTTGATCTGACTGGGATGAGTGGGAAGGAAAGGTCACAGGTTGGGTGGTTATCTTCAGGCAGCCAAGACCAACTGTATGTTTATACGAATGCATGTGTGTTTCTTTGTCCATACATCAATTACACTCACTAAAACACATTCAGCACATATCAGTACAAAGCCAATCATTTTTTTTTTGTAAATGTCATTTCTGAAGAGAGAGAGAGAGAGAGAGTGTGTGTGTGTGTGTGTGTGTGTGTGTGTGTGTGTGTGTGTGTCCACCTGTGAGTAAGAGTACTTGTTACTTGAAGCTAAAGCCCCTTCAGTAGACTACAAGCAGCCAACAGCTTAAAGGAATTAAAAGATTACAGAATCAATACACCCTTAGGGCTCATTTTAGCCATTTAACCACAAGTTACCTCTAGGTAACTGACTTAAGATAGGAACTGTAGAGTAGTTGACAACACAGTGGTAATCTCTGTCCATAGTAATCTCTCTGATTTTACAAGAGTATCTCCCCCTTATCTTCGAATAGATGCTCAACAGTAATGTAACAAATGCAAACGGTAACAGAAACACAGAGGTCTACTCACCGACTGTGTGCTGTGTGTGTCTTCGAGCAGGTGATAGCAGAGTATATGTGGAGGAGCTCACTCTTACAGTGTATCCAACATTACTGAGCCTGAGGTTGTGTCGGGAGATTGTGTAGGCTGAGAGAGATTCAGACTGACTGAGATGACTCCCTCCCTCTCTCTCTCCCTCTCTCTTCCTCTGTCTTTATCTGTTCCCTGTAAGTCTGTCACAGAGCCCAACCATGTGCCTGAAATATCTCTGCCAAACAATTGCTCCACAAATGTGTTCACGCACACGCCCACACACGAACACACACACACACGCACACACACACAGACTACAGGTGTATGCTGCACAAATGGTGCAATACACTATGAAGCTACAAAGATTTGATTTGACCTATTTTTTCCATCCATTTCTTTGACAGAGATTCTTATTTCCTTGCTTACAGCCTCCTAAGGATCAGAATAGTGTTACTCTTTAATTGGGTACAGTTTTAAAAAAAAATAACAAACAACTAAAGATGGTTTGTTGTCAAAATTCTGTGACAATATGATACTATATGTATTAAAAAATAGCCTACCTTGAATGAAGAGTCTGATGTTTAGTAACCGTGTTTGTTTCAGACAATTCTGTAACATTAAGTGCTAACTCACACATATACAAGCTTAGCAAAATCATATATTCCCAGTTAAATTTACTTCATGTTGGCAGGGGGCTTTTTTAAAGTAGCAAACTTGTTTTGCAGCAACTCCAGAAGACAAAAGTGCAACATGTCTAAAAATTTTCCAGTTAACCCACTTTGCATACATTAACACCTAACACTTTATATTGAATTCAAAAGACAAATATTAATAACCATTATTTGCATTTTCACTGCTTGATTGTGAACCATGGGCACTGCCCTTCAACTCTACTGCGGGAATTTTAGAGGACAATGTGAAACATAGCAGAACTTGGAAACTCAAAAACTGTGCACTGTTAAGTTAGCTTGAAATGCCCTGAAAGTATTGTATGTCTCTTTCTTTACTCTCTGCTTCTCTCTCTCGCCCTCTCTCAATCTGACCAATACAGGCAGATGGTCACCCAGGTTCTGTTCAGGGTTTCCTCCTAGTAACAGCGACTTGGCTGTCATTAAGGGCTAACCTCTGGGTAAATATCAGGTCCCTGTAAATTAAAGAGTGGGGATTTAATCTGCACTATACAAAACTGTCATAACTTCTGTTGTGATTTGGATCTATATAAATTTAGTCAAAATTTGGGTGTTGAAATCAAATAGACTAACAGATATTAGTAAACATAAACATGCTTTGTCTTATGAATACTATAAAAGAACAGTTTGATATACATAACAGGGACAATTCTCTTAAAGTGTATTTGCATTTTCAGCTGTCCATGTCAATGATGGACATGCACAGCCATTGCTGCTGACTTGAATTTAGTGTACCACTCATCTCCATATTTAGCTTAAGTCTAGATGGGCATTTATCTTTTGTCTGTGTGTCATTCTCTGTCCTGACTCTAGTTATCCTGGGCTAGCCTTCCAGCTCAAACACTGCTGCTTTCACATTTTAAGGCACTTAAAGCACACCTTACTGTGAACATTCAGGTTACTAGACAGCAGGGGTGATTAGTCCATTTGATACAACTTCTTTTTTAGAAAATAATACATTTTTTTTAGACCCTTTCAAAATACAGCTCTACCTAAAAGCTTTAATTGGAGGGGTGCTGTTGTCATGGCAACAGTACATTTGTACATCATTGGTAGACAGAGTAGAAAGTAGAAATGCCTACAAATAATCTGCTATACTGAAAGTGTCTTCACAATGGCAGAATTACATTCATGTTAATGTTAATTTTATTATGTATTCGGCTAAGATGTGTCGCAACAAACAGTTCTCTGTTGAGCCTCAGCTTTGCTTTCAATGTGATTTCCTTAAGCTTTCTTGTGTTCAGACTATGTTATTATTTTGTTTCAAATGAACTTCATTCAGTATCATTTTTAATTGTTGATGTAACAGATTTTCTTTGAGGAACTATTACCTGATCTTTTTTACTCAGTACTTCATTAACTGTCCTGATTAAGTGGCTGGTAAATTAGCAGTAAACAGGTAACTAAGCTTTCTTTCAGTCTTTCTGCCAGTCAGCATTCTGCTATGCATTGGACAACAAATTAGGCCAATTGACTTTATAATCCAGAACTCTTTGACCAATTGTTGATGACCAAAGATGTGTTTGAATAATTTTTGCTCTGAAAAAAAAAGTCTTATTTAATTTATGGGCCAACTCTGGTAATGTAGAAGGGTGCCAATTCAGTGGGCTCTGGCAAAAATAAATAAATAAATAAATAAAATAAAATAAATTAAATCCTGTGAGATGATGTGATGAGCAATCAAATTTCTGCAAGCTAACTGCTTGAGTGTTTTGTTAAACATTCAAACATTTCTATGACTAACCTTTCTCTTGTCACAAAACAAAAATTAAAGCAGCAATAATCTCATTAAGTTGTGAAATCTTAATAAAGTCTCATAGTTAATAAATCTCTGTGTGGTTTGTTGTATGATTACCCTTCAATTTCATGGCTCTGTTATTCAAACTGGATGACTTGGCTCTTCATTAATCCATTCATCAATCATCAGCTTTTGGACTTGCTTTCACTGAGTTAGATACACAATATTAAAGTTTGATGAGACGGTCAGTGAAGGAAATTATGGAATTGCCATCACTTACTGTGACTTGATTTTTAAAAACATATTGATTACACTTGGACAAGAACAAACAACAAGGTTTGTGAAAAAAAGTAAAGCTCTAACTACAAGTTAACTGCATATGAAGTAGCTAGTGAAGGTGGGTTCTGTCATTACTTACCTCAGTGAGTCAAAAGACAGCGAGTGTGTGTACCAAAAATATGTGCAATCAGTGATATTACAATAGCAGGGGTCATTCAGTCACTTAATCCTATTACATCTAGATGTCCTTCATTGCCAACACTGGACAAAGACAAAACCATTTCTCACTGGCAGGGTGGCCCAGATTCTGGTCAAGGCTTTGTTATCCCTTGCCTTGACTACTGCAACTCCTGGCTTGTGTACCTGCATGCACCATCTATTCTCTGAAGTTTATCCAGAGTGGAGCAGCCCAGCTGGTCTTTAACTGGTAATGTACATCAAAATCTTTTCCTGGATAGAAAAATTAGCAACCAAAGTTCATATAACATATGAATAAACAATGATTTAAGGTCAGCAAAATTGAAATCACCACACCAAAGATCAGAAAGTTGTCTCGATGTGCAATTTGTTGTTCACTTAAAGCACCGTGAGTTCATTCAGTGCTTCCTTTTTCTCCTTGTTGTTGGGACTTGTGGGGGGAGACAGCCACCAGCATGTTTGCTTCCCTTGCCCCAAAATGGTGGAATGGGTTTCTTATATACATTTTCAAAAATTGAAAAATCAATCTATTCTGTCTCTTACAGTCCTAATTGTAGCACTGGAAGCAGTTCAGCATGTAGTTTTGATGGATTGACATGATTTCAGCAGTTGTTGGGTTGTATCCTCACTGAGAATGTACTTATCATAATTTTGTTTGGATAAAAGTAATATTTGCCATAGTTAATACAATCCTACCTAAAGACACTGTCAAAGCACACATTCAGTGATGCACAGAGCAAAGACCTTACTTCACTCATTGAAAAGCACAGTAATTTTGCATGTTTTTAATCATTATCCTTGTTCTTATATCCAACACACCACTACTCTAGTGTCAGTAGGCTGGCAGTCCCGTTTCCAAGGCAACCACTGAAGTGGAGTGTTTTAGCTGCTCTAGTCTAAAGATAGAGCCCTTATAAACACACCAGTTGGGCAGCCCAACCACGATTATCATTTTCAAGAAAGAGAGAGTGGCTATGGTAGAGAATGGATAACAGAATATTAAGTGGCACATACTGTGCAAAAGCTTGAAATACATAAAGCCTGTTTTTTTCACTCCTAAATGATCACAATGGACTGCAAGGCAGATAGAAGAGTCCAAGAGTCTCCAAATCATAATTTACATGATCATCATTTGCATAATAGCAATGCCATTATCTTACTCCTTCAAATCCAAAATGTGACAGATAGCAAGCTGAGTTGCAGAGTAGCTGTAATCATACACATAGTTACAGACAATTAAGCCTTCAATTTATCAATGCATAGGTTTAATAAAATAGAACATTAACTGCAAAATATTTCTGTGCACTCAACTGACTGAACACATTTATTTAGAGGCGTGCAACAAACAACTGCAAAACTGGGATGAAGGTTTTAAGACACAATGTGGTCCAGTCTAAATAAAAAAAGGAACCGATTCAAGAAGTTTATTGTCATATATACAGTTAAAACAAAGTTGCTTAGATTATACAATGGAATTACTTTTCCAGTCTCTCCTCACACAAACATTTTATATATTCAAAATATTTTTTAAAAAATCAGACTGAAATTAAGTTCTTGGAGAAATAAGTTGATTAGGAAAACCTGGGTTTAACACCTAAGTTTAGGTGTTAAGTGTTCTGTACCTCTTGTTACAGATAAGGTAACAGTCAGTGGGAGTGATGGAGTGAGTGAGTGAGTGAGTGTGTGTGAGTGTGTGTGAGTGTGTGTGTGTGTGTGTGTGTGTGTGTGTGTGTGTGTGTGTGTGTGTGTGTG
>JAPZDZ010000013.1:20162900-20175518 GCA_029783805.1 Acanthurus tennentii | reverse complement strand
GCTTCCCTTCGTCAGTGATGAAACAGATAATTTCCACACCATCGGAAAGTTGAGATGCAGGCCAGAGATGTACTCCCCTCAGTTTGACTGTGTATTTGTGTGGGTGGTTATTACATTCCTAACTTGTTATGGTCAGTGTTGGCTTTTGGATCAGACCCAGATTTGTTATTAATCTTAAAAAGATCTGGTATGGAGGGAATAAATAAGATAAGATGAAGATGCATGTAGTGGTACCCTTTCCTCCCAATTACCACTCTGCCATGACACCCAAGCCCTAGAAAAAAGGAATCCCAGGCTTTTGTTTTTTGACTGGAGAGGTCACTAAAAGTGCTTGACCCTGCTGGACATGTGGGCTTTTTAGAAAGAAGCTCTTGCAGCAGGCACTTTTAAAGCTTGAGGGACTGTTTGGTGAGCTGTGTGCATGCTCAGGATCAAAGCAGTAAATAATCATGTGCGAGAGGTCTGTGTCTGCAGACGGAGACGGCTTGATTTAAATATGGAGCAAATTTTAAACTTTCATAGCTCTGCATTTTTCTGTTTTTTTTACTCAGTCACATGCCATAAACCACAGATACAGTTGTAATTATGGTCTGTTTAATAACAGATTACAGGTGATCAACACACGGCATGTATTCACAAGTTCTTGCAGCGTGACGAGGTCACATGGCTGGCATGTTAGACATCTTGGCCTTGCTGCTCATCATTAAGAAACCGGTTTATAATCTGTGTGCTGTCCAAATAGACAGCACATTAATCTTTAGGACATCATGCCTTTAAAGGGCTTAAAAATAAACTTGAGAGGAATGTAATTGAGGAACTGTCAACCCATTCTGCTGTGTAAATCTGCACGTAATTTACAGGTCCAGTAAGCTAAGATGCCAACACGTGATTTTAAAGCAAAATATTCCCATTAGAGGGCTTATTTTGGCTAAATACAGGAAAGGGCTGATTTGGGCAAATAGGCTGATTAAGATTTAGAAATCAGACCTCTCCACTACTGATGAAAGGAGCAAATAGAGGGACCATTGTGCCTCTGAGCAATTTCCTCAGAAAAAAGAGTTAAGAATGTTTGACAAAGCAGTGATTTTACATTGGAAAACACACGCGTGAGCCCATGCAAACACAGACCTCAAAGTGAAGTCTTTGGGTTTTATTTTGTTGGTCATATCAGGATGGTTTTGTACTTGTTGTCAGTAAACATCTTCAAAGTGTCATTGTTGAGGTTTAGCGCTCTGGAGCTTCAGCAGAGCTTGCTAACAGATTGTTGGGAGTCACTGACTTGCACTGTGATTGGATGTGATTTAAATCCCCCTCTAATTTATGACCGTATTGTCTCTGCAGCGCTTCACAATAGTTCAAACCTCTCATTACCCTGACCACTCACTGAGACCTAAGTGAACCCTCCTTTTTTTCACCATGCGGGGCCAATAGCTAAGAGCAATATTCAGCTCGGAGCCTTGTTCCTCTCGCAACAGTGTCTGCATTCACAGTCAGCGATGTGAGTCTGACACCCATTGTCCCAGGAGGCATCTGCAGACTAGCATGCTGCTGCTAACTGGCAGTTTTTTTGCAGAAATGATACTTTCCCAAGTCAAGAATAGCTGTGGCCTGTGGGATTAGTCCCCGGGGGGGAGGGGGATCTCTTCAGCCAATTCCATTGAGAATGTGTTTATTTTCTTGCGATGCACATTAATCCATAAATGGTAATTATTACGTGGCTGCTGTTTAGCTGTGGTTGGAGTCGATGACGCATGACTGAATTTTGTTTTTGACTCATGCCTGAGAAGGAATTGTCTCTGGGCCTTGATTGTTGTCAGGTCAGCGTCGCGCTCTCTTCACAGCAGTACAACAGTCTGACAGATGTTGACATTGTTGTTTAAGGTCGCGACTGTGTCTAGTGGCCACTTGGCTACTTGAAGGACATGTTGGTAATTCAAGGGGGATTATTATTTTGAAGGCTGGTCTTAACTGGGGGTCACAGAGGACGTTTGGAGACCACATGATGCTTTGAAGGTGGTCCCCGTGGCCTTTGTGTTTGTGACAGTGAATGGGGCCTCCAAAGCCCTCCATCATAAGATTAACGCAGCAAACATTTGGCCCTAGCATTTCTTCGTTCAACAAACAACAGGCTCTAAAACTGTTTTGGAGTTGGTGTGGTTTTGCAAAAGCTGTGCCCAGGATTATTGTGTATTTCATCACCTATTTTAGAAATCAGGGTGTATTGTTGTGGCTTCCTGCCCAACTGGGAAAGGTGTGTCATCAGTGTTTTCATGCTCCAGTGCTGCCAAGCAGAATGATGGCCAATTTAATGTGTCAGCTGGCTAAGAACAAAAACTGCACCGGCAAGCTTTAACCTCAGTGTGGCTGAGGGAGGCAAGGTGTTACAGGAATGCTATTTAGTCTAAATGCTCCATTTCATGTACACAATGAGAAAGTACCAAAATAGCATCTGGATTGGTCACTATTGTTTTTTATAAACAATTGATCTTGTTTTGCAATTGGTCAGACTTGTATAGCAGCCTATTTAATGTATCAGCTTGAATCTACTTTTTGTTTGTTTGCAGCTGCCAGACAGCTTCCGTATTTCCCCCGTGTGTTGATTGCTTTGGCACGGATATATTATCACCACAATAAAAAACAA
Organism: Acanthurus tennentii; assembly: GCA_029783805.1. Classification (NCBI taxonomy): domain Eukaryota; kingdom Metazoa; phylum Chordata; class Actinopteri; order Acanthuriformes; family Acanthuridae; genus Acanthurus; species Acanthurus tennentii. The sequence continues at coordinate 20,172,877 of JAPZDZ010000013.1, read as the reverse complement.
TCTGCACGAACAGCAACATTCGTTTAATTACCCCGCCATCCGTCCTACTGCCCTGTCTCACGTACCCTGCGTGCCTACAGAACAAATGTCCACTTCTGGCTCCAGAGGCTCTAAATCAGCAGTTATGAAACCTGCTTTGATAGTGTGATGTAAATCATTCTAAACCCATATCAGCATATGTATGCAGAATCAGCTGACAAGGGACAAGGTTTTGCTGTAGGTGTCCTTGCTCATTTGTAATCTGTTTGTAGTTGACTAGCATTGACCAATCATGCTTGAGCAGGTGTGCTTTGACTGCATGCAGGTAAACAAACTGAAAGAAAAAAAAATTAAAAACAGAATATTGCACAATCCCAGATGTTTTTTTCTTGGAAGGATATCTGTGCATTAAACATGCATAAAAACAAGTCTTGTCATAGCTGAGTGATCATTGTTTTGAACAGGTTTGATTAATCAGTATCCATGTATGATTCATATGCCCCCCCCCGACACACACATGTCAGCTGAGTGTTTTGCATTTAGTCATAGCTGAAGTGTCCTCAGTTAATCAGTATGGGTTTTGGAGACTCTTCTTATAATGAATTTGTGGTTCTGTGTTTTAATGATTAACAGGTCCCCGCTAAAAGTGTCCTGCAGGTGTTGTGAAATGTTCAGTGATTCACTGTAATGCACCTGACCATGCAGTGACTTACAGTTTTGTGGCAGAAAACTAAAACTGAGTTTAAAGTTGACATCTTTTTTCTTCAAATCACTGGCATTACTAAAAATGTTGCACTGATGTTAAACCTTACTTTACAGAGTTGCATTCTGAATTCATATTTCTGCCTTTTTTTGAGATATGATGTAAAAATGTGGGAAAACAGTGCTTTTTCTCTATTTGGTAGCCTGTTGAGCATTCTGCCATGACGCTAAAGTTTTGTGGGAAAGTGATCCTGGTCTGGGTCCTCAGAGAAAGCCTAAATGCTATTTTAGTGATTTGTATTCTAAATCACCCCTTGTGAAATACCAGCCTAAAATTAGCCCTACTTGGGCTTTTCACTAACCATTCCAGACTTTCCTAATGGCTGAAACTCTGCTCTGTTTAGACAGTCTATCCCACTGGGTCTGGGATCCACTGTAAAGCATTGCAAGCTTCTTCTTGCCTGCAGAAAGTTCCTTTTATGGTTCTTTCACTGTGGTCATTTTTAAAGTCACTGTAAATTAGCACAAGCACAAGACAAATAGGCCTCTTTACTTTTAAGTCATCTCTTAAAGATCAAGTTACACTCTGAATTAAAAATGTAAAGATCTTGATTTAATCACACTGTGCTCTTAACTTACCAACTAAGCTGCCTAACAGGATTTATTACATTACTTTAATTGTCTTTGTTGATCTTTTTACCAAAGCACAGCTATTGTCTCATTGTTGTAGCACCAGGGGTAGATCTTCGGACTGTTACCCCCTGGTATTTAAGGTATTGTGACATATGGCCGGCCCGTTTATCCCTTCTGTCTTAGAAACCAAAACATGAAAACATACAGAACACACAGAGTACCATCAGCCTAAAATCTATCATTTGGCAGTGCAGGATGTGTACAGTGATGGCACGCTGTATACAGGTGGCAAAACCATGCTGACTTATCAAGTTTAATGGACCGACTGCACTTGAGGATTTGTACGTTGTTTTCAAGTCGTAACCCAAGTGAGCTCCCTCTCTGTGTGTCTCTCTCCTTCCTTCCCTTTGGTAAGATTTATGGTTATGGGCACTGTTTCTACTGCGCGGCTTTGTTCCAGGAGCCTGTTGATGTCTGCCACACACTAAGATAAAGCTTCAGGATTCCCACACTGCCCATGAAAAGCCAAGGATTGTGGGCCCTCTGATGAGAGACTGTACAGTAGAAACTCATTACAGGAGGCTACACGGTTGGATGTTTTTGGTCAAACTTCTTGACAAAAATGGAAGTGTAGTACTTCTTACTGATACAACTAAGAACAAGGATGACAGATTTAACCAAAAACCATTTGGTGGTGGGATCAGGAGAACTCCCCCTACCCCTCTGGGATTAAAGCTTTGAAACAAAGATGGCAAATTTATCCTTTTGAATAAGCTTAAGAAGCCCTTGAATCTGTAGCCTGTGCCCCTGCGTTGGATTAAAGTCATCTAGGATTAGGCAAGACAGCATTATTTTAACATCTTGCACGAAATGTGTGGTGCAAATTACTGATACACTAACACAGTCTCTTGATTTAAATACATCAATTAGAGAGAAGTTATCTAATGTTCATGATCAAATTAATTTTCTATTAATTTATTTAACTTATTATTATGAGCTCATGAACTACAAAATGTGGTTAAAACCTTTCATTAAAAAAATCTCGTGGCCATTTCTGCAACAGAAGTTAAGTAGGTAAATATCATAAAATAAATAAACTCAGCTAAATGATTTGAATTATTAATAAAAGTTAAAACAAAAAAAATGGCAGCAGTCAAAACTACTACTCTGGCTCTTGTTCTGCCTGTTGGTACCCAACAACTGATATTTAAAAAATCAGTATAATAATCTTGTGGAAGATAAGTATTTTTCAGTAGAAATTACAGGGCTTCATACATGCTCTGCACTTAAATTACAAACCTGAGATCATTTAAAGTGCTGCAGTTTACAAATCTGTGTATCAAGAAGCAAAATAACTTGGACTGCCTTTAGTCTGTGTACCTTTTGGCATATGTACCTATAAAGGTGTACCTATAAAGCCATATCTATGTGTTAGGGGATAGGTCCACTGTCTGTTCACTGTAACATGTCAAGAAAAATCAATCATTGTGAAATGATGGTGTAAGTGAGAGGTGCTTGTTTCAATTTCAACATGTCATCAAGGTAAGTAATGTGTTTTAGCATGCTGTTTTTGTCCTTAGGCAAACCACTTGGTCAGTTATAGCAGAACTGTTAGTTGGATTATGTTAAATACTGTAAAATCTAATTTATTTTCACTTAAATCAATTTCTTATCTCCACATAGTGTTGTACAGAAATATTTAGCATATTTTGCCTTGTTTACTGTCAGAGCCAACCTCAGGGCATTCTTGCATGTGAGTGAGTCAGCCCCATAACTTGTTAAAGGCCAGTAGACCTCATGGGAGACAGAAGGATAACCAGTCACTGTCTTTGTCTACAACATTTCAGTCAAAGCAGTCAGTTGCTGTGCTTAATGAAAGAAACACTGACCCTGTTTGATGTGGAGGTAAACAGACTGAGCGTGATAAATAACCAGTACCCATCTGGGTCACACTGTCTCGTGAGACTTGTGAAGTCCCAATGGGATGTAAAAAGGACCTACCAAGAGTACAGCACCCAAGCAACTACATTCATATCTGTCCCTGAATCACAACATCTACAAACTGCGAATGATTTTGCAAACTGATAATGGATTTCCCCGGACAAATTGTTTTGTCATTTAGTTTTGTCAATATAGATTTCAAGGCTTTATGTTTGCATATTTAATAGCATTGAATTAAGATGATGCCCATAAATTCAGGATGCAACTTGACATTAATATGTTAAGAATCTTAGGCAAGACTGGCAGGTATAGGTCAGCATTGCTTCCACAGCCCAGAATACCTCCACCCCTATGCAAGGCCCCTGTCCATTCATGCTGTTTTTTATAACTATGGTAAGAAACAAAATAGTGTCTTATGTCCAAAGAGCACCCTAGTTTTTCATAAACTCAAGACATGTTTTTTTAATCATCCATTTAAACATATTTTTTAAAATGCCATGTATATTTGTCCATATTCCTGTTCCTGTAGCGTTAATCCTTTCAGCTGTATTGTATATGAATAAATTGATGCATGTATTAAACAAACTCATTTCCCATAAACCTTTGATGTTTCCACATTTGAGAGATTTGTAGAATGAAAAAACATTGCTTTATTTGCATTAATTTTACTAAAATAAATTCCTTGACAGTTATGAGAGTAAGTTTTCCAGTACAAGCTTTCCATTACATAAAGTCCATTCTCTCAGGATTAGGATGCTAGTAAAGCTAAACAGTGTCCTCTTGTTCTCAAAGCTGTGTTTGCCCCCCAGCCTCAGCCCCCTTACCTCCCAGTTCTGCCCCTTGACAGGTGTACTAAAGAGGCCCATCTTTGTACTTGTTGGACAGCTCTCCCAGCTCTATGGCCTGCTGATGTTTCTTTGCCTACATCACACAGCTTGGGAAGCAACTGTAGTCTCTTTTAACCTAATGCCTGACCAGCTTGGCTGCCAGCTAGAGGTTGCACGGTGGGGGGATTTGCAGTTTCTCTTAAAGAAAGCATAGTTGGAATGCCAACCTTCAGAGCTTTGCATCAACAGTAGGCGGTGGTGTTGGTGGGGTGGGGGTGGGGGTGGGGGGGATATCCAGAGAGAAAGGTTGCCTGTCTTTCCTCACGGTGACAGACAGCTCCAAAAAGAAATGAAAGAGGGGGGAAAAACAAATTCTTCATTCCACACCAAGTATCTCATTTATATGCAAAGGACTTAAGAGAGAAATGTCCATGGGTAAACATGTTTGTTGACTGGAAAGAGATCTTGGAACATTATACAAGTTCACCTTTGGTATGAATAACACTTGAATATAATTCTGATTTTTCCTCAACTGGATTGTGCATAAATTTTCAGTCAGTTTTGTCTCATTAACCAGAAGCTAGCCAACCTGACAAAGGCAGTAGCCTGCAGAATGGGAGCATAAAAGCCCCCCACCTGGGGAAGGTGCTGTGTGTCTAGCCTATGGCTCTTTTTAAACGCCATGTCTTTGTGCATGCAGTCATGAAAAAAAGAACTTCAATAGTAAAGCAACAGGGAATGCTTCGGTATGAGCATGGAAGTTTGGGAAGGCAAAGTTCCCTCACCTTTTACCAGCTGCATGTAATCTGCTAATCTGTAGAGTGGACCACCGGTGGTCTGTCGACAGAGGTGGACCAGGGCCACTGACCACAGGAAGTATGTTAGGGAGGGGGGATATCAAGGGATGTATGGGCCACCCATTGCAGTGACCCTGACTGAGTGTTAAAGGTTAAGTGGACCCATTTTGCAAGACCCCCATATGGTCAAGCTTATAGTTCAAATGTGGATTCAAGCGATGGGGTCATTTTGGCATTGCGAATAAATGCCCATTAAAAATATGCTGCTGGTGAGAAAATTATGGAAAAGAATGTGGCATTTCACCCCAACCAATTAAGGAAGAATCCATTTGAAGAAAACAAAGGTTATTGAGTCACAGTGATTGATTATTAGTCCCACATCTAGTTGCCTGTCTTTTGAAGTAGAGGGCAGGTTTCAAAGGAACCTCTTGAAAGCTAGCATTACCAAAGCTTTTGATGAATGCACAATTTCTTTGAAACAACTGCTGAGTCCTAGTTGGTTATTTAGGGGTGAGTAGCTGGAATGTACAGCTGTGGTCAAACTCAATGGGAGTCGTTGAGAGGTTTTGATTGACACTGATCATGGCTGGCCTGTCTAACATCCTATTTAGCCCCCCCCTCCTCGCCATGAGCCACTTCCATTAGCTCAGTCCTTGGCAGACCCAGTTGTGACATGTTTAGTGATTTCACACTTGCTTTGCGGCAATATGCACCCCTCCGTTCCCTCAAATGTTTTGAAGCATAAATAATACATTGCTCCCATGATTTGCAATGCATGACTGAGCATAGCTAGGGTCAGAGCAAAAGGAATGTTGCCAAGTCATATTGTGTCAGGCCCTAGTGGAAGTTCTGTGCTTCAAAGAGTCAAACCATTTATGCCAAGTCCCCAGAGTTACAAAGCTTCCTTATGGTACACATCAAGAAACAGCATCAGCATCATCATTATCAATACATACATTTTTTTGTACTGTAAGCTATAACATATGGCTGGATGTTAAGTATTACAAATTATCTATCATTAAATGCTTGAATTTAAAGGAGCTTGACTCTCCACAAATACCAGTATTTCTTCTTAACTAAATACTTCATATTTTTTATATTTTTTGAGAGCAGCCAAATTGATAATTCAATAAAACAAATCACCAGTATAAAACTTACTGCAGATGCAGTAGAAGTCAGAATGGAACAAGCTCTTTCTGTGTTTGCTATAACATCTGTTCTGACACAACAGTAGCGCCAACTCGGTTATACTGTGTGTTTAAAATGTGACAGCAGTGCAAATACGCAGTTCTATGCTGCATAGAGCTCATACTTTGTAGAGGTACAAAAGACATAAGTCACATAAAAACAATGCAGTGACTTAAATTTCTGGATATAGGGAATGTCTCACAAATTGAATACTTATTCACAAATATCCAAGTTAAGAAATGTTGCTATGGCTGCAGGTGTCATGCTCAGTAATATTGCCTCCCCACATACTGCAAACAGTAAATCAATAAATAATAATACTGATAATGTTGATGTTCTTTTAGTGCCAGATCCTTTAGACATATTTTTCATCAAACCGAAGTCTGTGACCTTGTGTTTGTATGTATTTACGTTCTTATGGGAAACGTCAGAAAGTCTCTGCTCCAGAAGGGCATCAGAATGTTTTGGTGTTGAGGTGTCATCTCAATGGTGATGATCCGACAATGTTTTCATTATGGATCCCCCTCCACCCCTCGCTCCTGCAACTCCCATCCTCGCTCCCAAACAAGAGGCTGGAATGTTGGGTTTCCATGACGCTAATGAAGTAAAAACCTGGCAATGTGTTACTGGCAGCCTCAGAGCAGCTCCTGATCTGCGGCCTCCTTCTCATCAGGATCAGAGTCTGATCCCCCTGTAGCCTTCATTCACCAGGGCTTATTATGCCCAGGAATGTCTCTCACTCTCTCATAACCCCCACTGAAGCAGGGAAGTGGGGTGCAGGGGTAAATTTGGGACAAATCCCAAGGGAGAGTACTACCCTAAAAAACACACACACCCCCATACTCGCCAAAACTCCACCCCTATCACTTCTTACAATCTTCCCGCCGCTAACCATAACATATAGACAAAGACATATACACACACTCACACACATGCACACACACTGCGATCCTTCCTTCCCCCTAAAAGTGAAAAGCTGCATTTGTGATTTATTGTTCCATAAATGCTTCATGTGGTAGGCGACCAGTCCCTCTGTTTGCTCGTGGCCCCCCAGGAACAATGGGGAGTTTTCGGCACTCAAAGTCCTTACGCAAAACTCAGCGGTCTTCCCAGGGAAAGAAAAAAAAAAAACAACAACCATCCCAGACGCTTGTTTGTTTTTTCTGATGGCTTGTGTTTGCAAATTGAAATACCATCTTTCATTGCAACCTTTCTCCACAGAATGTTCCTGACAAACTCTCTTTCTCATATCAAACATGACAATACAAACAGATTAGTCAGATGTTCCCTTAACCAGCCCTCCCTTTCGGGAAAGAGTCTTTTCTCTTTGTGTCTTGCCCAGAATGGCAGTTGAGGGGTTAAATAATCAGTCTCTGTACATTATCCTGTGTCCTGCTGGGCTGGTGGACGCAACCATAATGTCTTGCTAATTAGCCTCCATTTAGGATGGTCCAATAGGCCACACAACCTCCATTGAAGATTGAAGCCCATGGAGCTTTGCAAAGGAAGACCCTCTGTCTGGTAGGCATTCATTGTTTAGACTCGTCCTTAATAAACCTCTAGCTTGCCCAGGCTTGATGCCTGTAGGACTCAGGATTCTGTTACTCGGCCCATGAATGGGGTGTATAGCCTGTGTAAGGATGATTTAGGCCATTGTGTGTATTTTCTTATTGAAAGGATAATGCCTATAAATGGGATCTAAACTGACCAGGACCAATTAAGGGCTTAGGGGTTGAAGCGAGTCATTGTAAACTTTGACCCTTATCAAATTATTGTGAGTTGGGGTCCTTGTGTTAGGTTGTGAGAGTTAAGGTCTTTGGGAAGACTTGGCTCTGTTTATAGAAAAGAATGAACACTACAAAAAAATCTTCAGTCAAACAAAACTAGGATATATATATTTTTTTTACTTTTGGAAACATTTAAATAAATCTAAAGAGTCTGTTTGGGTGTTTTCTTTTTAGAAAAAAGACTCTATCAAGTAGATTTTTTTTATTTGTGCCAGTGGAGCTAGGAAAACATCATTAAAAAGTTTTAAACTGGGACTTTATAGATTAATATGACATATCACTAATAAATCAGTGCAGTGCAGTATTTCTTTTATAGTCAGGATTGTATAGATGCAGTCATTTTCAAGTGATATAGTAATCTAGGCTACCAACAGTGCATGCCCATGTGCACTGATAGTATAGAAACACTGAGTCTCAGTTTGATGTGTGGTTGTGCCAGAAGCCCACTGCTGGCCCTTTTCCTGCCTCATGGGGAGTTGGGCAGCTGAAACAAAAGAATGAGAGGCTTTTGTCATCAAAAACCACTAGGTCCTCGGCACTTTGCATGACATCTGATGAAGATGAATGAAGATGGTTGCTATGGTGAATGATAGGACTCTCTAGATCCTGTGGAGAAGGTTTTGGCGAGCTGGAAGCAACAGGGCATGTTGGCATTGCGTAGTTCATGTGATGATGGAACAGTCTAGGATTTGTGCTCATCTTACGTAATCATTTTTGGTGTGTCTGGGGGTTTCAGCAGTGGACTCTAATGAGTTAATTTGTTTGTAAGTGCTTTACACGTGCTTGATGTTCACCTGGAATTACCTCTTGACTTCCGTGCAGTGCTATTTCCTGGAGTTGTTGCATGGCATCTAATCACTTCAGGTCTTTGGGTGTAATGTTAAGTGGCCTATTGTTGCTTTGCAGGGTGTGCTGATTGGCTGCATTTAAGTTCTCATCAAAAGAGTGGCATGTATCACAGTTTGGTACGTTTTGACTGCCCTGTGTTGTTCATTGAGTGAAAAAGTGTAGAAAAAAAAGGTTGAAAAATTGAATGTCTTTAAGGATTGAATTAAATATTCTAGATTGTATCTCCATGATCTAACTTTATGACTTTTGCACCCGGTACTGCATAATTGCAACTGATGTTTACTTGATCTTTTTCTTCCTTTTTCCTTCTGCTGCTGTATTTTGCACTGGTAACAGGTTTTTATGTTTTTATTTTTATATGATTCTACCTTGTAGTTGGTGTATAATTATTTTTAACATTGATACATTCATGATTTGGTTAATCTTTTCACAAAACATCCCTGACTTCCTCCAGAGGTAATTAGGCTGATAACATCACAGTCCGTCCACAGTACAGTGCATTTACATCCGCTCTTTCATGTGGTCAAACACTGTCCAACTGCCTGCACATTTTGTTGTTGTAGTGCTGGGTGTTCGATGATTGTTGTGACTCACTGGTCAATGTGAACTTGTCACCTGCTAGTCAGTTGGCTAGATTTCCAGGTCAGGCCTCAGCTAGCATTGTCATGCCGGCCACACAGACCCAGCATTATTAGCCCCACTGGCGGCACTATTTGTCCCACTCCAAAAAAGAGGGCTAATGAATAAAAGAAAAAATGGGAGACAGCTAAAGTCTTTCTGATCCCCCTTTCCATGAAGGGGTAATCCAGGGGTGATCGTCAGCACAAAATGTGGCTTTGACTGCCCGTATCCATTCTTTTTGCATGTGTGTGTGCGAGTGTGTGTGTGTGGTTGTGTTTGTGTGTGTGTTTTTCTTTTATTCAACCTTTATTTACTAGGAAGTTGCACATAGGAATAAACTGATGACTATGATGATTACATTTAAAGCATGAAATAATAACCTGTCGAGCTGTCTGCTTTATATTTAATGTGACAGCAGCCGAGGACCGGAACATTTTTGAGTCAAGATGCTAGTAATTTATGCCTCTATGCTTTTGTGTGAGTTGGGAGCAAAGATATGCCTTGCCATTTCCCTCTTTTGTAGTTCATCTTTTACTCCCTGTGTCAGACCCCTGTCAAACTATCCTGCTGTATTCGGTATGTTTCCACTAAGTAGTGAAACACCTTGACTGTGGCTCATGCGTTCTTTCACATTTTCTTATTTATGATCTCAT
>JAPZDZ010000013.1:20131026-20149505 GCA_029783805.1 Acanthurus tennentii | reverse complement strand
TTGTAATTTGCCGTAATTTGTAATTTGTATGTATCAAGCACTTCGGATTCAGGCTCCATTTCGTCCCTGGGCCTCAGCCAGCCAGGGTGGAGGGATGTGCAGCGACTCAGAAAGTGCTGGAGGGAGCAGTGAGTCCCGGTCCATGGACTCCCCCACAGCAAGCCCAGGTATGGCTATTCAGCTTCATTTTTTTAAAAGTTCATCAGTCACAGCATCCCTGAAACTATACCTACCTAAGTGCTATCACTTTTCTTGGCTTTGAGTTAAATTTAACTCTAGCTTTTACCAGACACAACATTTTTAATGAGTAGAACTAGACATATAACCCAAATAAAACAATAGTGCGATGTTTCCTTTCAAAAATTGTTATGTGAAGTGTTTTTAAGTAATTTTCTAATCAGGTTACTAAACGCCATCCAAATGTCTCCAACTGATTATTGACTTTTTGCTTCTAAACTAACAGGAAAGTTTTTGTAACAACTTAAGTTGTAAACTAAAACCTTTTACATGTGTATTTGTGTGCTCTGATGTTCAAACCATCAAGAAAATAAAACACAATCACACTGTCAAACTTTTCTGCTAAATGCCTTGGAACCCAAATAACCCGGTTCTCCCCTATTCGTAACATGACACCTAGCAATAAATCTCAGGTGTATCAGTCTTACGTGATTGATAGAGAAACCACACACAGCAGATGAAAGACAAAGAGGACATTCCTCAACACTGACTGTCTTGAGTGCCCCTAGAGCCCGCAAACATTCTTTTTCCTCTGAACTTGATGTTCGCCCAACATAAACCAAGTCGCAGCGTCAGTCAGAGTCAAGAGACTAAGCAGCCACTGACTGTGGTGCCTCCTTGTTAAACATTATGTAATTCACGCAAACTCATACAGCATTAGTTTTGATGCATGTTGGGTCTCGTCAGTGTTTCTGCCGTTGCTGTGCAACAGTACATACGTGTCCCAGTGTAATGTCCCTGCACAGACCTGCTGTTTTTAAAAATCAGGTCTCCGAGTGTCCTCCAAGTGTTTGCAGAGAAGCCGCTCATTTAGGTCAAGACCTCATGATAAGTGTTGTACTTATCAGGTGGGCTTTTACAGCTGACACTTTAACTACTCCTCTGACCCTTTTTTACTGACTAAAATATGTCTGAGAGTGGATCTGTTGCAACCTAAGGACATATTATACACTTAATACTAAATACTCATCTGATTTAAATTTTTCTTGTAGAAGTTGTAATATAAGAAGTTTCTAGTTCTTTGGTGAGATCAGGACTGTCCTTGTGTTGGGGATGGTAATGGCTTATGGTAATGGCAGGATGGTAATTGTTAGTGTGCTGTTAGCAGAGGTGAAAGAACTGGGGATGTGCCTCTTACCGGTTTGTTCTGCCTTGCTGTTCAGGTGACTTTAAGAGGAGATTACCCAGAACCCCCTCCACCGGCACCATGTCATCAGCTGATGACCTGGATGAGAGGGAGCCTTCCTCTCCCTCTGATAATGGTTAGTTAAACTAAATTCATTTTGATTCACACTTTATAATGCAATTTCCCCCTCTGCTCTGCATATATTGTGTTTGTTTGTTAGTTTTTTAACTTATTCTTTTATTTAAACTACATTAAAGCAGTCAGTTAAGCTTTTGTGGATTTATGAGTTCTCCCGTTCATATCTATAATCAGTTTTCTTTCTGTACAAGAATGGCTCTATTTCTCTGTGGAATTAATGTGTTTCAACATGACATATTAAGAAAAGAACATGGCCTCTAAGGATGCTCTTTGTTTTTGTTTCTTACTTTTCCTTCTCCACCCTGCAGGTTTAAGTGAGATGGCAATTGAAACAGCCAGCTCCCCAGGTCCCTTCAGAAACACCCAGATGTCCAAGGCTGCTCAAACCCACAAGCTGAGAAAACTAAGAGCGCCATCCAAATGTCGGGAGTGTGACAGTCTGGTGGTGTTTCATGGAGCAGAGTGTGAGGAGGTAACCCTGGTTTCTTTTATTTTTAATTTGTTCTAGAACCAGTGGAACCAAATGTGACCCAACCAGTTTGGACCTTCATTAGTGAGTCCGCAGCATTCAGAGTATTCAAAGAGTTCAAGATGAACATTGCCAAAGTTTCACAATGGCTTCTTTATCAGTCATGGTGAGCAAAAATCAACAAAAACAAAAGGGGAAAGACCACCTCTTCCCTCATCAAAACCTTTGAATGAAAAGAAAAGTTGAAACTGGCCACAGGCTGTCCTCAGAGACCAGATCCACCAACTGGTCTCAGTTGGGGAACAGGCAGTGGAAACTGAAGACCTTTTGTTCCGCTGCTGAGGAGCCTTCATCACCCCTGTGCCCCCCCACTCGTTTATTTTAGATCCAGTTTCTTTCCATATTTATTAGATACACTAACGATACACAAGACAATAACAAAAAGGTTCTTTTTTAAGAAGTGTTATGTAATGCTGGTAGACACATTGACAGCAGGAGATTGAAACTCTAAGAGTGTATCTCTGCAGTGTATTGGATTGATTCCAGGGCTTTGGTTCACCAGACGTGAGGCTTTTCTTGTGCGCATTCAGGACGAAACCAAGGAGCACTTCATAATTGAACTACTTTTAGGTTTTTGTTTTTGTGCCCAGGCTGTAAAAAAGTCTGAAAATTAATGGTTTGATTGGTCCATAGGAGAAATGTAGAGACAATAATGCCAATTAACATGCAAATTTGATACAGGGTTTTGAACTGGATCTGTCATCTGCTACTTTATTCATTTTAAACATTACTTTTAGTTACAGAGTCAGTAGGTCTGTGTTTTAAGTATTGTGTAATTTTAACTTTATTGTGTACGATAGTTCACTCAAGCTTTTTCCTGTTCTTAACCTCTTGTTGCTGCTTCTGTTAAAATAAACTAAATAATAAATAATAAACTGCTTTTTGCTCTTTACATAACTGCATATCTGAGATAAGTATCTACTTGTTTACAGTGTTCGTTAGCCTGCCACAAGAAGTGTTTGGAAACCCTGGCCATCCAGTGTGGCCATAAGAAGCTCCAGGGAAGGCTTCACCTCTTTGGCATTGACTTCACACAGGCAGCTAAGAACAGTCCGGACGGCATTCCCTTCATCATACGGAAGTGTACATCAGAGATCGAGAACAGAGCCCTCAACATTAAGGTATAAAAACATTGCTAGTAAGCTTCCTTGCTAAAACTCAAAGGGAAATACGCTTTTTTAAAAGCTAAATGTGCTTTTCTTTAAGTAAATTTCATTCTCAGTTGTTGTTCTTTTATGTAATTTTACACCAATGATACATTCCCTAAGTTGTTGGCATGCATTTGCTTTCTGATGTTTTTATGTCTTTGTTGTATCTTGTTGATATTTTGCAGCTGTCACCCAGTTTTGCCATGGTGATCCTTAAAAAGTGCATCTAATTTTCCTCTTTTGAATGCATTTTGTCTTTGTGCTGTGAAGGGTATCTACCGTGTGAATGGTGCCAAGTCTCGGGTGGAGAAGTTGTGCCAAGCATTTGAGAATGGCAAACACCTGGTGGAGCTCTCTGACCTCTACCCCCATGACATTAGCAACGTACTCAAGCTGTACTTGAGACAGGTGGGTTGCTTTAGGTATTGAGTTGTTATAAATTTACTTACGCCTGCAGAGGGTCCTCCATATCAGGACATGGACTGGTTAAAAGTGTGCTTTTCTGCACCAGTATTTATTTATCTTTGCTTATTTTTGGCACAAATCTCCCACTGTTCAACCTCTAATCTAATTTCTAATTCAGTCCCACTTGTCTATTTACCTACATATTTGGGTTACATCTGTTTATTTTTTGTCTTCCTCATTGCATTTATTTTTCCTCGGCCTGTTTTTTCCGCATACTTTCCACTGTAGCTTCCAGAGCCGCTCATCCTCTTCCGCTACTACAATGACTTTATTGGTTTGGCCAAGGAAAGCCAGAGTATCATTGTAGAGGAACTTGAGGCGCTGCGGCTCAGTCCAGTGCCAGTGGCTCCGGCCCAGGTCAGCGTAGAGCTCAACCGGGTCCTCTTTAAGATCAAGGACCTGCTGAGGCAGCTGCCACCAGCTCACTACAAGACGCTGCAGTTCCTCATAGAACATCTGCACCGGTATGATGGCCTCAGTCAAATGACTTATAAAACACATTTTGTCATTTTACATGCAGAAACTTTAATCTTACTCTGATAAATCTCAACAGGTATTGAACTATTCAGCAGAGATAAGGCGGTTTTGAACAGGTCAGGTTCTCCTAAAAAAATTGATTAACAATATTCTTCCTCTCTACAGGGTGACAGAGCAGTCAGAGGAGAATAAGATGACAGCCAGCAACCTTGGTATCATCTTTGGCCCCACACTGATCAAACCAAGGCAGGCGGATGCTGAGGTTTCCCTTTCCTCTCTGGTGGATTACCCCTATCAGGCTCTCATTGTGGAGCTCCTGATCAGACACTACCAGATGGTCTTTGACACCCCCCTCAGTCCACTGAGCAGCACCTCGCCTACAGAGATTGATGCCCAACCCCGCCTCACCCCCAAGGAGAAGGAGCAGCAACTGAGCAGGCACTCAAAGTCGCTGGGAGACATTAAGGAGGTAAGCAGTTATTATTCATTTTCATGCTATAGATGAGATTGTGCAGTTTTACCAGCATGGCATAAATCAGTGTTATACTCAGTACGTTTGTCATTTTAAATGGGAAATTGACGCTTTGTTTTCTTTCCTCATTCTTGTCTGTCTTGTTATAACAGCAGAGCTCTAAGGTGTATAAAAGGCATTCCTCCATAATTCCTTCTTCCCACTTATTGGCTGAAGTTCAGGAGAACATGCCAAGTCTTGATGGAAGTGACTTTGAACCTGGTTGGTATTGGTATTAATACAAACTTTTTTGACTTCATATCATTGTCATTTTAACTTTGTAACACTTTTGTCAATCTCTCTTTTTAAAGCTGATGAGGTGGATTCTGAGACCTTCAATGGGGTTTTGTCATCAAGTGTTCCTGATGTGCCGAAATCATCGGAGAGAGGCCTCAGTCGTTCTCAGCATATCACAGTCACGAGGGTCCAGCTTCGACACCCTCGCAGCAAAATGTCTTCCAGGCCAATGAGCATGCCAGCTGAACAAATACTCAACCGAAGCCAAGTAGACGAGAATAACACCCGCAACAGCACTGAACAAGATGACAGGAGGGGTGGTAGCTGCGATCAGTCCATTGAAGAGGTGGATGAAACTGAGAATCCAAAGTTGCGGGCCAGCGCACATTACCGGAGTACATTTATTGACACCCAGACGTTACGCAGAACTTGGGACAAACAGTACAAACATGAGGTTTCATCGAGAACTGTTCGAATTGTGGCTAGTCCAACCACAGAGAACACATCAGTGGAGACCAGCAGCGTATCAGTTCCATTATCCTCATCGTCTTTCTCCCTTGAAACTAGTGGGGGCTCTGTTAGCACCATCTACCCCAGCAAACCTTACACTGTCGCAGTGCGACCCAGTAGAACTTTAAGAAGGGAGGACAACATAAGCAAGTATAACCCTGTTGCAACAGCTTTCAGGGCTCCCAGAACTCTCCAGCCTCCCCCAGGGACGTTTTACAAACCCCCATCAGGGAGCAAAGTAAAAGCGCTGCAGAACTGTGCATCAGCTAACAGCGCTGAAGAAGAGGATGAGGAGGAAGATGAGGATGAGGAGGAGTTGGGGATCGAAATAGAGGTGTCTGTTGATGAGCCTCTTGGGGAAGACATTGAGGCTGAACAGGCTGCCATCTCTCAGTCTCCCAGCTCTAGCCCTGAGGAACTGGGCCCAAACCAGACAAAACCAGTGTATCAGAGACTAAGATCCAGACGCCTCCAAGAAGTAGAACATCGAGAGGCTCATTTTGTTTGATCAACTGAGCTTCGTGGGATAACAGAAATGTAAAAAACAGAGCTCAGTTATGAACAATATGTGCCATATTCTTTTACACAAATTATGAGGAACATCTGCTTTGACTCTGCCAAGACAATTTCCAGATGTTTTATGATTTAAATGGCCCTGTGTGGACAATTAAAAGTACCTTTGGGTCCTCAAAAAACAAACAAGATGCACTTAAATGCTCTATATTTTTACCATCAATCACCAATGTTACCAATCACTCGCTCAGTACACTCTGGCACTCTGTCAGAATATTTATAATCTCTTTAAAACTGTGCAATTTCTTTCTTTTTGAATATTTTGTACACAGTTCTTACAGGCTTACTTTCTGTGTATGTTTATATACCAAAAAAAGGTTTTGAATTGTTACCATGTGCATTCAGCTGCAGTATTGAAAAAAAGTTTGGTGCACTTGCCTAACATCAATACTCTTCCACATCTGTTAACTGTGAGTCAGAAAGTTTTAAACTGTTACCTTTAGGTTATAATTAATCAATTTTTAAATAACTTGTATATAAAGAAATAGAATGACCTTTGTTACATACTGTACTGAGAATCTGTATTGGCATTTGATAATGTTTTTAAGCACCAGTTGCAAAGGGTGTACATCCACTTGTTTTTATACTGTTGAACTTGTATAGTGTCAACTTAAAACAGATTCTGAAAAGCTTTTAGAAATGCCACTGGATTGTTTACTGGCATTATCTGTCTTATTTTAAGATAACATTTATATTTCTAAATAGCCAAAGTTTTTTTTTTCTTTTTACATCTGAAGTAGTTTTATCAATAACCTAAACCTTACAGGTTTTTTGTAAGTAATCAGAAGTGCATCATCTATTTAAATGGTATCTGTTTTTTAATGGTCATGTACAAGGTTGACAGAATGTTGAAAGGTTCAGTGTAAAAAAGCAGGTACATAAAAAAAAATCAAACACCCTTTTGTAACTTATTAAAATATATCTGACAACATCCACAATTGTATGTTTTTTTCTTCTTAAGGTCTGCAAACTTGCAGCATTTTTATTTAACAAAGAAGAATTATTGACATGTTATGTTTAGCAAGAAATATTTTATGTTTTTGTAATACATTAAACTGATCATTAGCAAGCAGTAAGGTGGTTTGTAATTGTAGAGTCTCTTTTTTCAAATTTGTAATTAAAATGAGCATATTTATTCTTTTCCAGTGGTAGGATTATAATAGACGTAGGATTATACAGTACAACGGAGGCCAGGTGGTTAGGTCTGTACAAATGGATGAGAGTGTTAGCAGTCTCCCAGCACTGAGAAAGGAGATTAAATCAATCTTCTTAACTATTCACAAGGTCTGGATTCTAGCTGTGTTAGCAAACCCAAGGAGCACTCGGTAGAATATGTGGTGCTATGGTTCATTTATTGGATACCAATCTGAAGTGCAAGTGTTCATCTGAGGTGAGTGACAGGTCATGTTAGACTATAACCATGCCTTGTAATTTAGTCAAAGTATGTACAATTAATAATATAGTAGATTTAAAAATTGCAAAAAAGTGGTAATTGACGGATTATTGTTGATGTTGAATGCTTTGGGATATGCAGTATTCTATGATATTTTCTGATAGTAACATTATTAATGAATACAGCTAAGAGAATGGTAGTACACTATGGAAATGTCTTAAATTCTTATGCTGACCATGTGAAGAGTCTCAAGCTCATTAACCTCATTATGGAGCTATTGCTAGGCTTCACATAGAGTACTCTGCGGATGAATGGACAGACACCACCATAATGTACACAGAGTTCATCTACATAATTAAGCTTTCAAAATGTAACTTTTATTTTAAAGTCAGAGATTTTTTTATAGAATATGAGACAGCTTCATTTTGCTCCTGAAAGTACGCTGTGGATGGTTTGTATACAGGTTTGTTGGCTGGTGCCAGCCCCTGCGGGGGTGAAAAGGAGGAGTCATGGGGGCAGGAAGACAGGTCGAACTCCTGCTGTGGAAGAACTGGACTGTCCGCAGGAGGCAGAGGGTAAAAAACCTCTCATCCATCAACCTCACACTACATTTATCCCTGTTAGGCAGGAATTTAGCTAAAATGCCTTAGGGTGTCGTTCTTTGTAGATGACACCGACTCATTTGGTGAAAACTTTCTTTCGGTGTGACAACAGTGGTTAACTGCAATGTGAATGTAATACAGAAAAATGCAAAAGTTCAATAATTAACAACAGGAACAACTCCTTGGATATTTTTTTCAATTACTCCTGCTACTACTATTTATTCATGGCTACTATGATCAGCAATGATGCTTTCTCACAAAATAATGCCCATCAAAAATTAGATTCTGTAAATATGTCTTATGGACCCACAGAATATTATGGCACTGATCAAGAAACTGATTTTGAAAGTTGTGCCTTTGTCTTGTAACTTACTCTCGCTCCGGATCATATCAGTCAGTATTGCTGTCTGTTGTTGTAAACTTTAGGTTTATTCTTTTTTTTTAGTAGCCTGTGACATTAAGAGTTTTCCATAATAATTTACCCCAACTCAGGGCTTACACTATCAAATAAGTACAATGTTTGAACAAAATTAGCATTAATATGCTGATGGTCAAACTATAGGCCTATGTAGTTATGTACTTCATCTGGAAAACACATTTTTGCATCTATTTCATTCAACAAAGACTTTAATTAACATTGACTGACTCGATCACTGCCCCTATAAAGCATTTAATTGCAGACTTTCAAAGTTTGTATTGTGTTTCAAATTATTGTGCTCTTCAACCAGGTGCGCTTTTTCATGGAGATCATGTGGCCTGTTATACTGTTCATGGGACTGGTGTGGTTAAGAAGAGTGAATCCACTCTATCGTCAGCATGAATGTGAGCAAACAACTTTTTACCAGAAAAAAATTGAAACATTTCAATGCACAGGAAGATAAATATGATGCTCTGTGTGGGGTCCAAAGCATCCTGACTCAGATAATCGTAAATGCTAAACACTTAAAGTATCTCATCTACCTCAGGCCACTTCCCCAACAAGGCCATGCCCTCCACAGGAGTCCTGCCATGGATCCAGGGAATTTTCTGTAATGCCAACAACCCTTGCTTTCAATACCCCACCCGTGGAGAATCTCCTGGCCTGGTATCCAACTACAACAACTCCATGTAAGCATCATGCTGGGGTGGTAGAGGGAGGTCATTTTGGACCAGTCTCAAATTCCTATGAAACATTTGATCTGGAATGAAAAGGCAGAGTTATGTAATGGAGTCAAAGCGAATTTGTTCTACTGTCTCTGGATTATGTTATACTTTTTTTCAAAGTATGGGCATGCAATCAAATGTGACTTAATATATGGCTCATGTTAAGCAAGACTCAAACAGTGATTTGTTATTGACTTCGCTCCTCAGTTTGGCTCGGTTACACTTGGACGCCCAGGAGATTCTCTTCAGTGACCCGGAGGTTTTAAAGCTTGGTCGTCTCTGGAGGGAACTGAATGCCATGAGTAACTTCATGGACATCATACGTACTCATCCTGAACAGATCTCAGGTTAGTACTCATTTTATCAATGTACTGCGAAAACATAATTGTCTGAAGAAGCAAACCCAAGGTCATTTAGGATCTTTAGGCTGGTATATATTCAGTGTGACAACTTTAGCTCTGAGTGCTATTCTTAGTGTTCTCCTTGAAGAACTTAAGAGTTTGGTTCCAGGTAGTTAAGTACTTCTTCAACCTTTTATTTTTTTATTTTGTTCTTGTAAAGATTTTGTAAATATAATAGGTTTTTATGTCTGTATAATGATAACAGATATTGTTTTGGAATACTAAGTTTAATTTAGACAATAAAATTTGAAGAATTGATTTTTAAATAACTTGAAACCATTAACCTGCTCAAAAACTGTGTCACATCATAATTCATATGTGACATATTCCCTCATCAGTCTGTCTGGACACTTATGCAGCATAACAGGATTACATCACCTGGGTTAAAGAAAGGCTGTAATGTAATCTTCTTACTTTCACCACCAGTGTGCTGTTTATTTAGCGGGAAAGCGTTCACGTGTTCCCCATCCATGCTCCTCTTTCCACAAGAGAACTTAGAAACACTGATAAAATCTCAAGGGACACCATGCAAACATTTCTCTACTCATGTCAACATACATTTACGTATATACTGTATATATAGCATATTTCCCTACTGGCAAAATAAACCTAAATGATGGGAGTGGAATGAGGCACTGAGAGCATTCCAGCCTGTGAGTAACTACATCTGGTTGCTCTCTGCTGCCACTCTTATAAAGAAATATGAAGATGGAACAAAGATATGGATCAACATTCCACACAAGTTCCCATGAGCCCCGGGAAAGAAAATGGGAATCGTGTTGAGAACCAAGTTATGTAATCGTTGACTCATCATGTATAGTCATTGTAGACACTTGAACAACATTTTAACAGGAAACGTCAATTGTTTGAGTGCATATTTGTGTAAGACCCTTGTGTATCTCTGTTTGAGCATGTGTGAGCTTGTGTGTCTACCAGTACCCACAGGTCAATAGGTGTAATATATGACACAAAAGAAAGGCCCATTGTTTAATGACCAGTGATGACAATTTGAATCTTTTTAAAGGAACAGTTTGAAAAATGTTTGGATTACACTTTTTTGAGCGTTAGATTGACAGTATTGATAACCATTCACCTATCTGTCCATTAAATATAAAGCTACAACCAGCAGCCAGTTAGCTTAGCACAAAGACTCCTCATTCATGTCAATAAACTATGATATTCACTTAAGTGATCCATATAATTTGGTGAGTGCTCAGTGATTTTTTAATGTACATATTTTTGTTATGTTTTTTTGTTATTCCCTACCCCTTATGTATTAGCTGCAAAGAAAAAACATCAGGGAAATTAAGTACCAGTCTCGACTGACAATACAACTTGTTTTACCCAGTTGTTTGACAGCCTCAAAGTCTTTTGTGTCAATTTTTTGAGGAAATCTACCACATAAACTAGCACTTACCAGAGGTATGAAGCAATATGATTTTGCAGTTTGTCATGCTGGCTCACTGATCCATCAGACAAGAGCCTTTGATTCATCTTCTGTGAAACAGGAACAGAACTTGTAGGAACATTACCATTTGATTTAAAAAAAAAATTCTTGGAGGTTTAGAAATCAGCATTTTCGTGTTTCATTTCCATTTCTTGCTTTTTGGCTTCTTTTTTGTTTTCAGTGGACGCATGGGAACTTCATTACAGGCAGGTCGATCTAGGGATGAACTTGGATGCAGGCCTAACCAGCAATTTGCTTGGCACAGCAAACTTTATTCATGTACAGACAGATCACAGGAAATAATGACACAGTGTAGAGGTGGAGTGTCTTCATTCTATGTTCTCATCCTTTCAATGTAGAAGATTTGTTACAACTTGCCCAAAGTATTTGCCATTAAGTATCTAGCTTCTCACAACTTATCTAAGGTTTGATAACTGTTGGTTAGCAGATGGTGCACATTCAGTAAACCCAGCAGCAAATTGCTGTACAAAAATGAAAAACAACTGAGTTTTCTTTAAAAACAGGTTGAGAGTTTGGGTTAATTCTCAGTTCGGGGACTGTGGCGGTCCCCTGTTGTTGGAGCTGGAGCAGACATACATAATGATTCAAGCAGCACAGTCATTCATATATTCATATGAACTTCCTTTGTCTCTCCCTGCAGGTCGAGGTGTAAAGGTGGATACTATCCTCAAGGATGATGAGACACTGACATCATTCTTGCTGAGAGATGTTCCTCTGACACAGTCTGTTGTGTATCAGCTAGTAAATGCTGAAATAAGGCCTGAACAGGTAAACAGGCTCACTCATACAGTCAGTCACATACACATACATAATTGGTATTGTAGGTTTAAGTAGACTAGGACACCAAGAGCAGCACTTATTTAAGAATACTATGGATACCTTCCAGCCTTTACCCAAGGATTCTTTCACATTACATTATATTACAATCATATCCTATGTTAAAGGGGTAATAACTGACCAAAGTTGTTTCACACTGAAAAAATGTAATAAAATCATTCAGTGTTAAACTTGACATTTTGTTCAGGAAATAGAACAGAAAATACGTACCTGTTAAGTTCAATAAAACACATCAGACCACAATAATATCAGAATCTGAGGTCCTTGTTTCAGAGCAACTGACTAACCTATGTTTATTTCCTGTGTGTCTCCTGTCAATTTGCTTTTTTTGCAGTTTGCCTTCGGGGTTCCAGCCTTACATTTAAAAGACATTGCCTGCAGCCTGACCCTGCTGGAACGATTCCTCATCTTCCCCAGCCGCCGAGGACTCTATGCTGTTCGAAATGCCATGTGCATCCTTACCCCACAACGGCTACAGATCATTGAAGACAAATTCTACGCCAATGTCGACTTTTTCAAGCTCTTCCGGCTGGTCAGTGCTGGCTAGGATGTTAAAGGGATGGATAAAGGGGCGCAATGTAGATCTGAAGGATTGAAAAATGCTGAACAGGTCATTTATAGAGAACATTTTTAAATATTTAGATAAATAAAACCTTCAATAGTGATCCCAAGTAGGTTGTGGACATTTGACGGGACAAAACTACAATCTAATTTATTGGTTTACCATTTCACTTACTTATCCCCTGAAAAAATATTTGTAAAATCAAAACTGAGATTTGCAGTAACTGAACTGAGAAAGCATTTCTCCATCTTTGTACACTGCTCAAGAGATCAGAACAAGAAATCTGCAGTGATCTGACTGCATAAAGCATAAATGAATCGTTTTTAAATGAGTGAATGCATTTAAAATAATTGGCAGAGTCACCAGTATAGAGCTGCAGTTGCATAAGGCCCATTTGAGGTTTTACCATGTTTATTAGCTTATCTAAACATATGTTTGATTGTTATTCACAGAAGGCTGAGTCCACTGCTTTCTGCAAGACTTAAGGCAATATTTGGCATGATATGACATTTGCAAAAAAGTTAGCTTGCAAGTGTCAACGCTCAACAACAGGATGCTTGATGTTTAAGTTTATCTTGTTGACAATTTAATTTATTAGGTGATTTTTATAACTGCAAATAATATAAATTACATTCACTAATAATGCCACAAGTGCAATTGGACACCTATATAAATTCTTAAACACTGCAATGTAAAACTTTCATAAGCCATGTCTCATAGCCATGTTTTTTTATATTTATATTTATATTTTATATATATATTTTTTAATAGATACATCTACTACTTTAGAGTTGTCAAAATTAAATTATATCCCTCCTGGCAGAAGATGACAAATTTTGTACATTCATTGCATTAACGTCTGGTTGCAACTTTTGTCTGATTTCTCATCAGCAGTTTCTGTGCAAATCACATCTGGATCGAAACTTAACAAGCTCACACAGGCTGTCATACAGCATGTTTAAAGTCAGAAGCCACAGTGGATAAACAGCTGTTAGTGTTTTTATTAGGGCTTAGACTCAGAGTGTGAGACAAATATCTCTCAGGGAAAGGCAAGTTGACTTTGTGTCTAAAGTAAATAAGGTCTCAATTGTACTAGTAATACTACCTCATTCCCCAGGCATGCTGAAGGACTTTGTATTATCATTACACAAAAAAGTATATGACAAATAGAAATGAAGGATACAAGCTTTGACATGTTGTAGAATGTTGTATGGACAGGACTGAATCCAAGTGGTTATAATGCAACTCTATGAGCAGCTATATACTCTTGCTGTAGATTAAGAAAATGCTGGTAATCAGTACTTTAATACTGTAGCTGGTAAACAGCTATAAATAACGCCGTGTTTTTGACTGGAAACAGTGATATTGTGTAAGATTAGGTTACATTTTAGACTGCCAATCTAGTTCTTTTGTTCTTCAAATGTCTACCTTTTAAAGTTCCTAACCTGAGTGATTTATTAATTTCTGAATACAGCAAACAAACTCAGAACTAAATTCCAAACTGCAAACAAAACAAAATCTTCAGATGGGAATGCACCAACATCACTTAATTGAAGAAAATGCTTATCGCTGACATTATTACATTTAAACAAGATATTTAAACAGGATATTCAAACAGGACCTTATTTGTGCTGCAGCTCTGTCAGTGTGCTTCAAATAGGTGCAGGAGCTGTGATGCAGACAACTTGTGAAACAGCCATAAGCATTAGTTGAGCTGACTTGTCTGTAATTAGCTTAGTGAGGAGACACTCCTCTTTATAGTAATCACAGGGCGCTGAGAGTAAACACGGGCCACTATGGAAAGACGGCAACAGTGACTGCTCTGTGTCTCATCCTCATCCTGGTAGAATCATATGGGACTGGGTCAAGTGCATCCAGTTTACAGCTTCAGGATGCATTATAACAGCAGAAAGCCAAAATGCTTCTCCCCATGATTTTTGTGGATGTTCAGTGTGGGCCCCAAAACTTTTTTAAAGTTTTGGCCACTGGGAGATGTCCATTATCACAACAGTCACTAATAGGTTCTACAATATTTCAACTTGAATTTTGAAACCAGTTTTGGTCACATTTATGCATGCATATTTGGATAGACGTAAATATCAAAGAAGAAGGACTCATTTGGATGTTACAATTTGTGCAAAAAGACTACAAGGAAAAAAGTAAGACCCTGATGCAGACATAAGAGAAACAGTTCAATAGACACAGAAGCTACAACAAACTGAGAAAAAGTGAGAAAATAACACGCAACACTGTAAACTAAATCCACTAGAAAAGAGAGGGAGGAAAACTAATCAATAGTCAAATTGGTTGGAAAAACACAAAAAAAAGAAGTGAAGTTACTTAAACAAAAAAAGAGCTGAGTACAACAACATCATACAGGAAACAGACTTTAAGAAAACCACAAGACCATGACAAGAGGAGAAATGCGGTCTGGAAGACCTGGTCAATGAGGTGGAGCATCTAATATCTCAAAATGAAGTAGGTCGTCATCAGTAAGAAGAGGATGTGCTGGTATAAATGTTTAAAATGCCTGTGACCAGCTTCCAGCTGTCTGGCTTTGTGAACCAATAAGTCATTAAAATATAGCAGAAACTATCAAACTATCTACACTTTTCCTACTAATTTAATTACAATATTTTCACCGTATGAACCCAGAAGACTGTGCACATTTTCATTCCCCCTCTACGTGAGGAAATCTGTTTTAACACTCCATAATTTCAGGGTAGAGTCCAATCCATGATTTGCATTCACATAATGACGTTCCGTTGCATAATTGAGGTTCTTGGTGAGACTAGCAGTCATCTGTTCTGCAATACTAAGCTTTAGAGCTTGTTTATTCTAGCCAATATACAAAAGATCGCTGGGTAATTTCAGTATACATATAATATGAGTGCTACTGCAGTTTACAAATGACTGTACTTGCATACACAAACTACTTTGAATCAGCCAAGTTGAAGCAATGCGGACAGTCCCTACTCCCAATAAAAGCAGACAGATGCTTGATTGTACACAGCTGAAGAACTATTAAAAAGCTATTAGCTATTTGTACGTTAATTTCTATCTGTGTTCACTGCTCTCAAACAGGTTAAATCCATATACATTGTGGTGGGTGGGGGTGGGGGCTCTTCTCAGAGGGTTCTGTTTCTTGGCCTCATGTTGTTTTGAGAACCCTTAGCCCATTGTGTAGTGAGCTGGCTGAAGGATCTCTGTGCAAAGCAGCACATCCTCAAGGGAAAGCAAGGGAAACATTAAATGTAAATAATGATGGCAACTTTCAGGTATCTTTCTTGTCCACTAAAACATATTTATGTTGCATAATTTATCACCCAATTATCCCATGTAGAAAAAAAAACATGCTCTTAGAACTGTTTATTATCAAAATATGACATTAATCTTGAGATATTCAAGCGACATGATAAGGTTTCTGCACTGCAAAAATGTTACACAGAGAAATAATTGGTAATAATAATTGATATATCAGTTTTAATTATTTTAAGCAAAAAGACATGTTGCTTTGTTGCACAAAACACAAACATTTTTATTTTTTAATACTCTGGGTTGTTATCAAAGATTAGTATCAGCTCTTTTGCTTGTTGTACTTTAACATTCACAAAGTCAGGTAAGAAGGACAACACTTACACATTCTTTAAGAAACTAATTAATTTTTTCGGAAATGTGTTATCAATAGAAGCAGAATACTTGACAGTTTTGAGATTAAATGTTTTCACCAAGTACAAGAGGAAAATATGGTAGATTGATCTCTTTAAAATAACATATTTGTGTTTCTCTGCAGCTTCCTCTTGTGCTGGACAATCACTCTGAAGGCATAGACATTCGCCTCTGGGTACGGGTTATCTCTGCCACCTTAGACAAACTGCAAGAGGTAAGACATGGCTCGTGCAGCTCCTGTCTAGCTCCATTCAAAAGTTCACTGCCTGCTATTTTTAGCTGTCAGGAAACAGTTGCTTCCTCTCGCCTGAGTTTTTACGCAAACACAGACAGAAGGGGGATGTAATTTAGTGCGTATGAGGAAGGCTAAATCCAGAACAGGCTTCTTTAGTCTCAAAAACAGATACATCATTATTATAAGACCATCCCAATGGAAATAACACTGAGGCTGTAGGAACAGGTGAAGCCTCCAGACTTGGATAAGGTCAAACAGAAGTGGTGTTTAAATGATCTGTTTGTGTTTGTATGTGCCTCTCTCTCTAACTGATGTTGAGTCCATGCGCATTCTCATTCTTTTGCTTAGCTTACCCTGATCAGGGTAACCATATTTTCACCCTGGTGAAGTGTATCATTGTTTGCCTGAGTCAATGATAGCTTGGTCACTGCTAGACGAGTTGCATGTGATGGATAAAGTTCAGTCTCTACAGCTTTTCTGACTTATGCTACAGACTAGTGTGAGATTTACTGTTTGCATAACTACATCCGTGTAATCTGTGGTAAACCTGTATTTAAACATCCAGTTTGCGGAGGTATGTGGAAAGCATTTTGTTTGTTGTGGATGTGTTTCCATGAGATATTTAGTGTTGCTGACAGTCCAACATCCTGTTGGCAAGACACTTGTCTCTGTCTGGACGATAGACTGTCTGTCGTCCGGGCAGAGACATGATGAGTCATCCCTCGCCTTTAGAACAAGGCTGAAAGATTTGAAAGATATTGAAAAAAGTTTTAAAAAAAGGAAACTGGCAAATTAAAAAATATAAGAATTGTGACCAAACCAAACCAAGCCAATAAATAAATAAATAAATAAATAAATAAATACATGTATTAGAACATCATTAAATTCTAAGTCAGCATAGTGTCACTGTTTTATGACTGTGTTTCTCTAAGGTGAAAAACTTTTATTTTTATTTTGTGACAAACATTTTCAAAATAAGTGGGTGTAATTAAGATTAAGATTAAGAACTGTAAAACTTGTTAAGGAAATACCTTAGTTAACTCTCAATTTGTAAAAAAAAATTTAAAAAAATGGTGATATGCTTTCCACTAGACAACAGAAAGTGTTTGGTCACCTGTCTTTTGCAAAAAACATACAAAAGGCTTAAAGTATGTGTTAACTGTAATTTTCAGGGTTAAATAAACATTGACTTGAGGATATATACTGTCCTTTAGTCTGGTGGTAAAGCATCAAATACTCCTGTATCTCTTGACACACATAGGTTGGACAGGCTGTGACTGTTGTAGGTGCTGTCTCTCATTATCCTTTGTGCTCTATGCAGACACCTCACTGATATCACATTTCTCTGTTCTTATTTAAGCTCTGTTTTCTTTACTTATCTCTCCAGCTGCACACGAGGAATAGCTCCAGAGAGCTCCTCCAGGTCATGACTCCTCTGTTCCAGAACAATCTGTCCTTCAGGCAGGTGATGGCCGCTGCCTCCAGCCTGGTGTGTGGCTACAGTGAGGGAGCTTTCTCCCGGGTCACCTCCTTTAACTGGTATGAGGACAATAACTACAAAGCCTTCCTGGGCATCAGCAGCAGCAGGGTGCAGGACCGTTACAAATACGACAACAGCACCAGTGAGTAGACCATAAATTAGTTTATTAGTATGATATTAGTATGATTTTAATATGAAAGATATTAGAGCATACATTGATCCAGTCTTCAGTTTTGTTCATTTAGACTTCATTCATGCCTATGTCCTTTTTGGAGTACCCCAACACTAATTTGTGTTAAATATGAGTAGATATGCTGTTCTTGCACTACAGGCTCATTAGGCTTGTAGACTATTAGGTGGTGGTGAATTCAGTCCCATATCTTTGTTAGTTTTCTCAATACATAATTGTTTTGGATGAAATCTGGTAAGAACGCATGTGCACATAAACAATAAAACATAACAAAAATGGTAATTTTGTGCATTTTTTTGGAAAGTAGATCATGATGGGTCCATTTCTTAATTCTTACAACAGCATCCATTATCCATAACAGTTTTGCAAAAAAATTCTGCTGTTTCAACTGTTTGTTGTACTTCCCACTACCATATTTCCTATGGTTTTTACCTCACCAAATACTTTGTGTAGTTAATCCTTTTGCCATATTGTCTTTCAAAAGTACATAACAAGTATATATCCTGCAGCTCCTTTCTGCAATGATCTGATGAAAGAACTGGAGTCCA
>JAPZDZ010000013.1:20093953-20108972 GCA_029783805.1 Acanthurus tennentii | reverse complement strand
CATTTTAAACTGGAGTCCAGAGAATGTATTTAAATGTCTCAGCATGGGGCTGCTGATACTTCTATTTCTCTCTCCAGACTGCAGCAGGGTGAACTTGCTGTTTATATTTTTTTAATATCATAATATAAAGTTATGATATCGTCATTCAAAGAAAGACACAAGCTTGGTTAAAAACACTCCTTACATGGAAACTTAAAGGTGTAATTAGTGTCATTTGGATCTGTAAACCAGTCTGTGAATCTCTAGTCTCCATCAAGTATATAGCTTAACCTTGCTGAAGTTTGACTGAATCTTAATATGACGCACTGGTCCTCTTCATGTTCAGGTTGCA
The DNA here is from genome assembly GCA_029783805.1 of Acanthurus tennentii. Taxonomy (NCBI): domain Eukaryota; kingdom Metazoa; phylum Chordata; class Actinopteri; order Acanthuriformes; family Acanthuridae; genus Acanthurus; species Acanthurus tennentii. Next base: position 20,108,641 of record JAPZDZ010000013.1, on the reverse strand, counting down.
GAGTGGGCCATCCAGAAACTGGGTCTGTCAGAGGACGCAGGCCGAAGTGCTGGGACCTACAGTGGAGGTAACAAGAGGAAACTCTCCACAGCCATTGCCATGATAGGTTGCCCTGCACTGGTGCTGCTGGTAAGATCAATACTAAAGAGGGGTATTGCTCGGTTTGGATGTTATCTGAGCAGGGTTAGCTGTTTCTGTGTGTGTGTGTAAAAATTGTTATTGTTGTTATGGCTGTACATTAGGATGAGCCCACTACAGGAATGGACCCTCTCTCCAGACGTTTCCTGTGGAACTCCATCATGAGTGTTATTCAGGACAGACGAGCTGTGGTCCTCACCTCACACAGGTAAACTGCTTGGTGTGGATGTTTGACTGTGTGTCTACATGCATGCATATTTATGAGCACAGAGTTTTTCTTTCTAATTTTTACCATCTGTATTTTCAGTATGGAGGAATGTGAGGCTCTGTGTACCCGCCTAGCAATTATGGTTAATGGATCGTTTAAGTGTCTGGGGACCATTCAGCATCTCAAATACAAGTTTGTCATTTTATTTTATCTCATGTCAAATTTCAAATATTACTGAAATTTATTTCAAAATTCATACTTTTAAAATCCAAAAAAGCATTCTACAGAATATCTGACCTTTGAATTTTCTGCACCTGATATCAATGTGAACATAGGTTTGGTGATGGATATGTTGTGACCATGAAGATCAGGGCAGCTAAGCCCGGCTGTGCCCCAGACTTGAACCCTGCTGAGGCTTTCATGGAGAGCACATTCCCTGGCTGCATCCAGAGAGAGAAACACTACAACACTCTGCAGTACAAAGTCTCTTCTTCCTCCCTGGCTAGGATCTTTCAAATGGTCTTGTCTAACAAAGACAAGCTCAAAATAGAGGACTACTCAGTGTCGCAGACCACTCTTGATCAGGTAAACAATAAGCATAGGAAAACAAATGATGTATTATTAAATGTGACTTTAACTGGGGTATACATTTCCTCCTTCTATTTTCTGTCAGAAGGAATACATGGCTTGGGTGAGGAGTGGTTGCATTTCCAAATTGTAAATAATTTACTAACTTTTTATTTTTGGCAACTGATGGCTCTAGGAATGGCTTGGTTGGTCTAATGGTTGGTCAGTGCACCACCGGCCCAAAACTAAAATATCTTGAAAAATACTGATTCAACAAAATGAATTCTGAAAACTTAAGTGATCCCTTACGTTTCATTTTGTGCCATCATCCAATCAAATTTATTAATTGTTTACTGCTTTGACTTGTGACTAAAACTAATGACATCACCATTATTGTTACAGACATGCCTTGTGTCAGTGTTAACCAGCAAAAATCATCATGCTAACACATTAAACCAACATGGTGAACTTGGTACACAAAATACCTTCTAACATCATCAGCTTAGCAATGTTACTGGCCAGAGATGCAGGACATAGCTGCTCTCCAGAAAGCTGGCTGCAGCCACCAGGGGGCCATGGAGCAACCATTGCTCATAGAGCAACATGTTGATCCTAATGTTTCTCTGTCCCCTGAAGGTTTTTGTGAACTTCGCCAAGCAACAGTCAAGAGAGGATGACAACATTATTTTGCATCCAAAAGCTGCTGGGGCACAGCGATATATCGACACCACACCCATCCAGTCTTTGGGGAAGTGAACTTAGCTCAATGGGCCCAACAGGAAGAGGGTCCTAGGCTTCCATTTCAGGGTCTGCCATGTTGAAAGAATGTGGCCTAGAGATTTGTGTATGTTTTGGAGTTGTGCATGCCGGTTCACACAGCTGCAACCTGTATCTCAAATGAGAAAATCTGCAGAAGATTCATTATAATGTCATTATTAAGTCCCTCATGTAGCCTGGTAGAAACAACCTAAATATAAAGAGGATGAACCAATCTATGTTCACCAAATTTGATCAAAAAATGTCTTTTGGCTGTCCTTGAAGATCCATTGTGTGGTGCAAGGCCTTGAAATGCAGTCAGTGAATGAGGCAGCCATTCACATGGAACGTGGCATTTGTCATGTTTGACAAATGATTCTTAATGTGGCACTAGCTGCACTTAGTGGGCTTTGAGTTTGAGAAGTGGGGAGCATATATGTGCCTGCTACTGTATTTGTTTCAAGCTCTGCTAACCTTGTGGGCCTTGCAAACTAAATGAAACAGAGCTTTAGATTTATGACAAGGACCATGACTTTGATAGATGATACATCAAAAAAGTTCAATATCAGAATGCGATGGGAACTTGATGTGAACTTTTTTGAAGAAAACATTGGTCCTTTAGTTTTTGCTTTAGATGCCAAGCAAGATCCTTTTCATGCCTTCTTTAGATATAAAAGAACAAAGAAAAATGCACAAGCAAACATAGTCGTAGCACTTTATTGATGCAGCTTTAAATGAAGCATCTTAATATGTTTAGCAGTCTGCTAAAAATCTGTTAGTGCAATACAATTTATTTTGTTTTTTTTGTTTTTTTTTTACAAAATCCTCTTGCTGCTATGGAATTCATTTTGATATTATGTGATATTTTATGCCATCAATGTCTGCTTTAATCTTTTGGGCATTGTTATATACATCTGTGCAACCATAGTGAACTGTCAGCATTCCAGCAGTATCTGGTGTCAACAGAAAAAGTTGACACAATGGGATGTTTCTGAAAAGACTATTATGTCAAATGAAGTTAATTTTTCTTAAGATATGAACATGTTTTGTAAGCTAGAAGATTTTTTGAGATTAATCACATTCAAATCTATAGAAAACCATTTATAACAGCTTATTAAAACCTGAGATTAGAAAGTAAGGGCTACAAATTCACAGCAGTCATCACTTATTACCTGAAAGACCTCTTTATATTAATGCCACAAGTTACACTTCTGCAGTAGGCCTACAGTTTAAAACTTCTCTGAGAAAGACAATCTGAGTCATAGAGTGGAAAAAGCCGAATGTTAGCTAATTAAATGTCAGTTTGCAACTTCCTGTTAAGAGCATGATCATCTCCTCCACTCAAAAATGTGTTTTCATGTTTACATCCGAATAAATGTCTGATTCTGACTTTACCTTGTATTTGTGCAAAAGATTGTCATTAGAGAGGTGTTTTCACATTCCTCTAGGGGGAAATATCTGTATGCTTTCTAAAAGTCAAAGAGGTTAATATGTATCCCAGGTTAGCTAGACAAATTCAAAAGTCCAGTGCAGTCAGAGAAACCTGAAACCTTCAGTGCAGAGCAGACTTGTTAGTACAGAAAGTGAGAGTTTGCATTAGACCAACCATGGATGCTGTGTCAGCTACTGTCAGTTACAAGCTAACAAACAACAAAAACAAGTAAAAGATGCTAACTAGACTTTTTCGAAAATAACAAAGTTAACCATATGAGACATGTATGACTGCATCTCTGCAATGTTATCTGTAATACAAATGTTAGCCGTTTTGTTAAACACTGCTCTTTCACTAGTCAATCTTGCACAAGCTGCAGTGCTGGGCAGGGCCCATGGTCTCAGAGAAAGAACACCTGTGCCTCCTGCCTTTTCCAGAGCTTTTAAAAAGTCTGTTAAAACATTATGTAATATTGATCATAGCTGACTACTTTTACAAACCTTAAATCATTTTTAAAGAAGGACCTTAAAAGTGATGATAGACTCCCAAATAAATGCCATGAAAATTTTAATTTTTTACTCTGCTGATTTACTTCTACAGGCACTTTATAATGAGCTAAACTTTCCTCTTTCTTATCCTGAAAGGGTTAATTGATGCTGTAAGCATTTATCATTTTAAAAAAGTAACACAACAAATGGGCTATTGAGCCAGCTTGTAGTGAGAACTACTCACTTGTTAAAATATAGGGTGCTAAAGTGCTTTTTTAACTCATGACAAAGTCTGAAGGAGCCATATGCCAAAACATCCAGCAATTATACTCACTCAAGTTTAACATATCAAAGGGAATATGAGAGCAATGAAGATGTGTCTGGTCTTGTTGCTTGTTTTACATCACAATGCTAAATGTAAGTACTTAGAAGATACTGGTATTGAAACTAAGCTAATTGAATGACAATTTAAAATGTCCCAAGCATTCTTTGAAAAGGCTCAGGTGTATTGCCATACTGCTCCCACTCCTTCCAGTTCATTCATCAATATAAAAACTTGCATAGTACTGGAATAGCATGAAACTAGTAGGACTAGTGGCAAATGTCTTTGTTTGGTGAAGAACACTTGGGGGGGGGGTGAACATTTCTCCATTCATCCATTATCTATAACAGCTTCTCCTCTGCATTGCCATGTTTGATGGAAGTGAGCATACATTCCTTGTATGCTGCATTAGTGGATGTTCTTAAAACTATCAGAGAATCAGGGGGATAATGGCCATCCGGAGGCTTGGATAGTCCTTGAACTCCCTGCTGTAGGCTCTGTGCTTTCCTTTGGCCCAGATGCTCATCTGAATGAATCCCAATATGGTGTAAAATGCCACTGGAATACAAAATGTTATGTTAGAATGTATGCATTTTTAGTACAACTATTTTCATTTGTGCAGATGGTGGATTTTTCCCTACAAATCATAATTACATACCTGGCAGACACTGAGTCATGATGGAAAAGCTAACCCAAGATCCAACCTACATTATATGTCAAACATACAGGCAAACAGAGAGGTAAATTGGCAAGCATGGATGATATTAATTGGCTGAACTGCTATGACACTTTCCGTTACCTCATATGTATAGTTGGGACAGGATACAAAGAAAAATAGCCATGTGAAGGGGTTCTTAGTTGGCTTGGGAAACCTTCTGCTCCTAGATCCTAGGAAACAAGTTATTTAACTTTAAGAAACATTTATATTGATAGTTGTAATGATGAAAATATCTTGTAAATACCAGTAACATGGTTAGGTACCGCTGGCTATCAAGAAATAATGATAGGGAAACAACTGAGAGAATATTATTTAATAGATTGGAAGATATCTTCAGCATTTGTTGTACTCCTTCTGTAGCTACTATGTCAGTAAACAGAATAAAGAACAACTTACCGTCTCCTCTGAGATTATTCAGAGTCAAGTGGATGGAGAAGTTCCCTAGTTCACACATCTGTAGCAGAGGTAAGCATTTCACACTTTACTGTCACAAAACATGCAGAGTGGGATGCGTGTTTGTCTTGAGAGAATACCATTTTACATACCACAAACATGAATAATGCATAGTTTACTTGCAGTTCTCCATATGCTGTAAAGAGAGATATGCTAGTGTTTATAAACTGCAGAAAGCGGAGGAAAACAGCGCTCTTTATAAGTGTTTGTGTGTGTTTGTGTGTTTTGGCTGACTCACATGGAGGTGTATAAAGAGGGTGGTTGATATAGTAGGCCAACCAAGCTGAGAAACCCCAGTAATAGGCACAATTCTGAGAGAAAACAAACAGATGTATGACTATGTGGGAAAAAGTTGCAAAATATACAGTGAGTTTGACAATTAAAATGGAAATGTATTACTTTTCTATTTCTGTACTAATAAACAGACACAATAGAAGACCTATAAAAACAACCTCACCCCATCAAAACACTCTGCTCCAACACTGTAAGCTACATTCTGTAACAGGAGTCTCTAGACTAAAATCAGCACCTCAGCTGGCATGAGACAAGGAAAAAGAGGACACATATGCAAAACAGGTTAGCATATTATAAGGAGCTCTTCTCTTCAAGGATAGTCGTGTCCTCACCCTGACTATTGTCCTGAGAGGCATGGTCCCATGGGAGAAACGATGCACAAAGATGATCTCTATTAACCTCTTCACATAGTGGAAGGTATGACAGGCACAGGCTAATCTGAGAAACAGAGGAGGGGGGGTGAAGCACAAATACGTCCATTTAACCGAGGCGCTTATGCTCTTGTCCTCATCTTGTCGTATGTAACTTCATCACACCGTTTTGCTGTAGGCTTAAAATCTGAGATGTGAGAGGATTAAATTTAAATGATCCCTGTGTGCCAAACTGGGTCATTGCAGCAACAAAACTTTTAGGACTCAGCAAAGTGGATTACACTGTGAATAATAGAACAAAACAGAATAATATAAAAACAAATGCAACCAGCTGCAACACAACATCAAGAACTGCATGAATGACTGAGGAGTTAAGAAAGAGGGCAAAAATAATTAAAAACAAACAAAAACAGATGACATTAGTAAAAACCCTTAAAAGTTTGATTAAGGTAATATACTAAAATGAGTGTATTGATCAGCAAGCAGGACAACAAAAAGTAAAAGAGACTTTACAAACTGTTTTGTCTTAGCAGCATAAAATATTGATTTTTCTCAACAACAGTTATATTGTCTCATTTCAGAGGACATGATATTCAGCTTTCTATTTAGTTTTACTGACTCCATTTGAAATACAGAATAGCCATAAAAGAGTGTTGTCAGACTTAAATAAATACTATTAAACTACAGGATAGTTGTTATTGTGGATGAGAGTTACATTATTATTTTCATAAAGGCTTGACAATGTGCATAAATGCACTTTTTCCAAAACACACAACCATGGTAAAAGTTCCTTTCCCCACTTACGTGACAACAGGATGGGGACTGGAGGTCAAGGCATATCTGGGAGAGTAAATGTACGGGACTCGAAAATAGAAGAGGAGGTAAGCAAGAAGTGGCCCGATGCATTCAGCCAGGAACACCTGAAAGAACAGGAAAAAGTTGGTACTTTAAACTGCCTCTCAGTGGTGGAGCTCAGGAGGTGTTACAGAGGAAAAAATTAACAAAACTCATGCTGGGCAAAGATTGATTGGAGTTCTTTTTTCTCCATGACCCAAATTGGCTACAAAAGTTTAAGGTGATATGCATACACACGCACGCTCTCACGTACACTCACTCACATACACAGTAGTTACAAGTAAAAGTAGAGAGGCGAAAGCAGAGATAATATGAGCTGTACTAAATCTTATGTCTTCTAAGTGTGATCTTCTAACCATAGTCCAACCTAACTGAGGACCGAGATCTCTGAAGTAAACTGTGGCGGTGGTCCCAACCAGTAAAGTCTGTAAGACTTCATCATCTCGGAGTGTTTTTTCCCCTGTAAAAGAAGAAGAAAAAATATGTTGTGTATTAAATTCAGCTTCATTTTAAATTCAACAAGTTATTATAGGCTCTAGATTATTAAGCATTCTAGAGTTGAGAATGTCCATCGGCATCAGCGTTATCAGCGTTCTCAATTTTTGGTTATATCAGTGTCTTAGAGGGATGGCTTGGATGTTTTTTAGCACAGGTTTTCTTTCTGTGAAAGCTCATAAGACGCAGGTACACGTAACACCTTGTACTAATTGACATTGATGACATTTTTAGAATATCTTCAGGGGCAAATGACCCACATAGCTTTTAACTTGAGTCACAACTCAGCTGTTGTTTTAGCAGCAAAGTAGCCCAACCAAAAGGCCTGCAACATCACGCTGGTAGATCTTTTCCTTGTGCGTTATATGTGTTGTAATTGCCTCTTTGTTTCAATTTAAGCTTAAAATGAATGGAAAAGAGGTGCTCATTAGCAGTCTACCTTTTATGGTGAACATAAAGGAGGAACAGAGAGTTATTTTTACTGTGATTGGATCTCTGAGTGGGGTGCTTATGGCTTTTATTCCCCTTGAGATGAGGGCCATTGCAAATATTATTTGACATCTAGGTTCTGCAGTTTGTCAACAATATTTATTTTATCTTTATTTAATCAGACAGACTCTCTAAGATCTCTTTCACCAGAGAGACCTTAAAGCAAGAAACATGCACTGAATACAATCAGCAAACAAGCAATTAAATAAAGGGGAAATAAAAATACTCACAGAAATCATAAAAAAATCAGATGATGAAATTTTAAAAAAAGCAGAACAGGAAAGTATGACTGTAGTTTGCAGATGGTTTGCAGCTCATTTGACAAAAAGGCGCATAGTACCTGAACCAGGAAATGTAACAAGCCGTGTGATATAGAGAACAATGAAGAGCACGGAATTTGATATTCATAGTAAAGTGCACTGCACTACAATACACAGGATTTAACTGCTGAAGTGTTTATGGAGCAGATGTTTCTTTGTTGCCTCCAGGTGAGCCAGTCTTCAGGGGTGCTATTAGATCCAGCCTTAAACCAGGCTTTGTCTCTGATGTGGAGGGCAGTAGAGAGTTGTAAGGAGAATAAGGACTGTATCTGTTTTTAGTTCTGTAATAACGCTGTTAACAATAACGCTGAAAGAAAACTAAAAGTTTTCCTGTGACACAGCAAAATCACTAAGAGAGAAACAGCAGAGATTAGTGAATCATTCACCTATAACATGCTTAGAATTTCTTGTGGTGATAAATTAAGATTGAGATTTCAAAATTTTAATGACAGTAATCACTAAAATCATGGGCGGAGAAACCAGAGAGTATTTGTTTGGACTGCTGATAGGTAATCTATCAATTAATTTGACTTCAGAGGATTTGAAAATCAAATCAAGTTTCGGAATGAGAATGTTTGGACGTGTCCAGTCATGAATATTTGAGTGTAGTCCAGATTCAGAGGCGGGTCTCTGATGTTAAGAATGCTTTCTGCAGTTCACTGATTTTGGCTCACAGTAATTGTGGATAATGAACATTAAATTTTAAACAGCATTTAACTGTAGCTACTGTAGTTACCACCCATGGCAAGCAATTTAGAGCTGCATTTCCTAATGCAGCTTTAACATTGTTAATGAGACACTAATACATACACACACAGCAAATAATCCCAACTTTGGCTACTTACTGGGATCAAGCTTCATTGCCTGTCTTGCTGGATACCAGTGAGGATCTGAGAGGATCAGACACACACACACAAACACACACACAAACAAATACAGGGTTGGACCGAGCTGGCATTGCACGCAGATTTTGGCCTTAGGCCCAATAATAATTGATCACAGTGGAATAATGTTGAGCTCTGCTGCTCTGATGGATGCTGATGGCCTCAGGCTTTGCAAGCATTTGGTAAGCTAACATTTCGGACCAGACACATGCTGATGACAGAACCTCTGCAAGCTTCAGAGGAATAAACAAGAAATTGTTTTTAACAGGACAACTCTCTGGGGATGGTATGGAATTTCATATGCTGAAGGGTGATTCTCTCATTGGCAGTAAGTTTATCAATTATCATTTCATGCAAATTCAAGTTATTAGTCAAAGTAAATGCAAAAGAGGATACAAATCAATAACAGAGCAATTTCAGTTTAAATTTATATCTTTGATTGAACTATATATTGTAAAATCAATGAGCATGATGGACACCAAGGTCCACTAAAGTCATTGGGTTTAAAAGCAGTGTATAAACACTCACAGGATTTGTGGAAAAGGCTTTTGATGTCTGCTATTGTTGAATAAGGGTCCACCTGATTGGATTACAAACATGAAATATGTAACTTTGATGGATTTTTAGTGCAGAGATTGACAGTGAAAACGTCTATTCATTAAAAACTCAGGCTGTGTATCTGAAAATTGCTAAAACCCACAGAACTTTATTTCAAAAGCAATAAAATAACTAAATAAAATATGGGTTAAATATTTTACACATTATACACATGATGTAATTTTAATGAAATGGCAACAATATATATATATATATATATATATATATGATCTGACTGTGAAGAGAGATCTTTTTCCAAGCTAAAGACTACCTGAGGGGAAACAAAGGTCACAACAATAGAGCTGCATACCTTATCTAAAAAACAAAGCTGCTCTCTGGTCTTGGCATCCAGGACTTTAACCTTAAGAAAACACAAGATGTTACAGGAAGCACACAATCCAGGCAGTTTCATACACATATTCAGGAGATTAAGAGAGATTGTCATTCATACCTCATACTCATCCACTGAAAATTCAGAATTGGTGGTTAATTGGATCAGACTGAGCCTCTACGTGCCATCTCAGCAACAAAACCACAGGCAGTAAAAGGTGAACCTTCTTCACCTCCCTCTCAGAATACGCTGTAAAGAATATGCCTATCCATTAGCAGGAGGCTGGAAATACTTCATAGGTTGTAAATTTAATAAGAAGTCAACTCAATATGTGTGACAGGATATTTTTACACACCTTTGTTAATTCAAGGAAACAAGGTTTCTCTTTTTCCTCATAATTCCTCTATACATTAGCCTCTTTAATACACCAGACATGAATGATATTGACACTATTATAAAAAAAAATCTTTAAATATCTAAAGATAATTTTCAAGGACATTAAGTCTAAGTTTTAAGGACTCCAATTTAAATCACAGCCCTTTTTGTATTAAGTATTTCTTACTAGATAGAAAGTTGAAGCCTGCATGAAGCTCTTATTCAGCAAGAACAACAACAACACATTCAAAGCAGTATAGTTAATTATTAATGTTGAATCAACCATCACAGCATGAATAACTAATGATGAAAATATAAGCATATGTGTAAGCACAGCTGACACTAAGTGTGTCCAGTTATCCTTATCAAGTACTGTAATCTGACTCTGAATGAGGCTGGTAATGAAAAACTGAATCGTGTTGTCCTGCTGCTCTCTTGCACACATCCTTTTCATCTTAATTAGACCATGTCAGTGGTGATGTACAGCATATGCGAGGAGAATGGTGGGTGGCGGCCCACAATTTGCCCTGAAAGCACTTCATACTGTGTTGCTCAGCAGAGCTGTCCTGGCTAAATTGGTTCCCTTACTGGACAGTGTAATAACCCGCTAATGGATACCTAAAGATTTGCTGAGTGCACAGTCGAGAAAGAGAAAGAGCGAGAGAAAGGGAGAGAGAGTTCGACACGATTTGCTGTTCGCTTTGCATGAAACACAAGTTTGGTAAATCTTTAATCTTGCGATCAAACTTATTTTACAATATACAAGTCTCATGTCAGCAACACCACCATCTTCATCCTTTCAAACCAAGAAGCAAGGCTTGCATTTCTCATCTTTCATTAAAAGCCAACAGCAAACTCCTTAGGTTCATGCAACCAACAAACCTCCCAATACTGTTTAATTATCACTAAAACACACAGCAATACACTCACAATTTAAGTCTTGAAACAAAAGCATTTCATTTCATCCTTCCTTGCAGTGTGACAGTGCATGCTTTGCTGGATCTGAGCACATGGGCATGCTGACGTCTTGGTAAAGGGCATCCTGGGAGATGGGTTTGTTTTGCTCTCCATCTGCTAACCTTTCCAGCTGCATTCTAGGGAAGCGTGTTGGTGCATTTGCATGTTCACTCAGGGCATCAAGGGTGTGATTAGAGCTGTGTGTTGTAAAGTAGTATGCACTCAGTTGTGTCATGCCCTTGTAAGTCTGATTATCAGACACCCCTGTCTTCTCAAGGGAATACAGGGCACTGCTGACAGCACAGGTCATACAGAACATGTGCGTACGTGCTTTTGAAAGCTTGTAAGGGCTTAGTGTATGTGAGCAGAATTAAAGTGAAGTTTCAAATGAATATTTTTTTTTTCGTAAGCAAAGTGTATTCATAAAAGCTCTGAGTATAACATCAGAGGTGATTCGGTTTGGTCCTTTCACTGTTTCTGGCCTTAATAATCCAGGTAATGGATAGCGAAGAAGTCTCTTGCCCATAAAAGCACCTACTAATATGAAGGCTGATGTGTAATGGCTGATCTTGAACCAAAAGATCATTACTTTAAGCACTGATACTGATACTATTGAAGCCAGTTAGCTGCATATGGCTGTTCAGTGTATATACCATTCTTCTGTTTCCTTAAACACTCAGTAGAACTGGGATGAATTTTTCTTTCGTTCTTTTTTTAACTTTTAGGACAGTAATCAACTAAGTACTTGTTTGGCTCTTTACACGGTGTTAAAGGACAGTCTAGACTGCTGGTTCAGAGCTGATCCAAGTGCAAACATAGAAGTTAAGCCTCCAAAAGTTCTTATCTTTCCACAAATCTCAAAAGTATATTGCTAATTTTTAAAGCAGGGCAAATTATGAAGGAATGATTTGACATTTTAGGAAAAAACATACTCATTACATGTCTGTTCAAATATGACAAACCTGGGAGCCAATTAGACTGAAAATCATTGGAAACAGGGGAGCAACTAGCACAGCTCTGTCTGGAGTTTAAATCCAGCATCTCTAGAACAGGAAGTAAGTAAGCCTGGCCTATGTTCAGTATGTTCATGTACAGGCTAAACAAACAAGATGTACAACAAAGTGTAGCTGGAGAGCTGTAAAGGAAGATTTTGTTAGCTGTGAACAGAAGCATGTCAGCTGTTCTCTGTTTCCTGTCTTTTTGCTAAGCTAAGCTAACCAGGATCTCACCGTACCTTCATATTTAACATAAAAACATGACAGCGGTGTAAATATTCTCATCAAAACTGGGATCAGGCTTGAGAAACGTGTGTCTTTCTCATAAACCATGTAAATTCTTGGCATGCAGCCTTGCTGTAACAGTTACTGAGGGCATGGCACCCATCCCAGAGCATGTTGTAAATTAGCTTGAGTTCACAGGCCTTCTGCACTGACAGCAGACTACTTGTCTTCTCATCAATCGAAATGATCAGGCCTTGTGAGACAAGACCAGAGACAACAGAATAATCTTGAAAGGGACTCAAGCTTTGTTTTTTTTATTACATAGAAATGTGGGCTAGCATTACCTTTCAGTGTTTTTGTAATTAAGAACAATATAATTCGTTTTTTTCTAACACATAACACTCACTAACAATCATACCACCGCTTTGGCAAAATCATTGCTCTGACATCAGGCTGATGTTGATTTAAAAGTAGGCTAATGGTTTAACTCTTTCGGTATCACTTTATGAGTTGTCCTCAATGTCTGATGATGGAGTTCTTTGTCAAAACAACAAAAAAAACCCCACTTAAATCATCATACAATCATTTTCAATCATAAACATATATAAGGATTACATTTAATATTAAATATAATACTCATAGTGAGTATCTTGCTCAAGTGAGGCCTCGTGAAATGAAGTAATCTAAAACTTTAAACTCTCAATCGAGTGCTGCAATAGAAGTTTCAATTATTTCAAATGCCTTCTGTGGTACACAGCTCAATACTTTGCATTCAGACTTACCTCAAAGAAGGTGGTCCGACTCATAGCTGTGGAATATTATTATGTCCTCTGTGTACAGGGTGAAAATAATGACCTTAAACATCAGTATAAGCAAACACAACACACACAATCATTCCTCACACCCATACAGAACTAGTTCCTCTCCTTTTAAGGACAAACCCTGGACTGACCCCTTATTCTTCCCAGCCTCCTTCTCTCTCTCTCTCTCTCTCTCTCTCTCTCTCTCTCTCTCTCTCTCTCTCTCTCTCTCTCTCTCTCTCTCTCTCTCTCATACACACTCTCTCACTCTCTCTCTCCTCAGAGATAGTGCTGGGACACAGAATCACTAGAGGCACTCCAGAAACTCTGCGTGCTCTCCCTCCTGCTTTTCTTTCCTGCTGCTCCCTCCTGCTTTCCTCTCTTTTTTTTCTGTTCCTGCCAAAGTACCGTTAGAGAAAGGCACTTGGCTGAGTCCAACTTCGTTCAGGTAAGCAGATTCCCACCTGAGATCGAGACAGCTGAACAATACAAGAGTGCTGGAGAACATCCAGGATGGTACAATACATACAATGACAGAAAACTTTTAAATCTCTCCAGGATGACTACCACAAATAATAAAGTGCACAACCACATGTATAGCACATGGCATCCATACTAAAATCCGCAAATGAAGATGCTAAAAATACTGCACATACAACAGTACAAAATGCCATTCTATTAATGTATCACACCACATGTCAGCAATGACTTATGATATGAACTACCTTCGTCGTTAGCTGCAGTCTTGGTTGTGTCAGTAGAAGATGAACCCACCAAGGCTGGACTGAGCACCAAAATATTCCAAACCAGTGGAGGTAAAAAGCATTGGGGGTTGAACTCTACTCTACATATCCAAAGATAAAATGTTTGGTTTATTTAACAATATTTAAGAAGCTGCAGCTGCAGTATGTAGACTATAGAAATTCAAATTTCAAATTTCATGGAAATGTACCTGTTCGCTTTTGAGATACATGGTTATAAAGTGTCATGACAGAGTTCTTCAGTACACAATGGTTCCTTAGATGTCCTCTTCAGAATCAGGTCGTTCAAGTACACACATGTACTGTATTTTAATGTGTGTATTGGGAGAAAACCCACTGGTGTTGATGAAGTGGACCAGATCATCTACTTTAATTCCATTCACATGCTTCTATGTTGATTTTATTTCGAGTGCACACTCTGTGCACTGCTACTCTACTTTTTCCTCGAAGCCATGCATTTATTGGTAGATGGTGTGAGCTTTGTGTTTTAACAGGTTTACAGTACACTGAATGCCATAGCAGTGGGTGGTTTGTTTCCAGCAGCTCATTATACTTGCTGCTTGATGCAATATTTATGCCTCCTTTTTTCACTTCTGCTGAATGAAAGAGGAGGTGAGAACTACAGCCTCCAATGAACTTTGGATAGTTTCAACAATATCAACATAAAAAAGTGCACAAAACAACTTTAGTCACCTCTGTTTGCATTTTACCCTGTTTAACCAAGGAATTAAACAGGTTAGGGTTGCAGGGTGGCAAAATGAGGTTTGTAATATGTATCATGATGGTTGATGCAGTGAAACTACAGTAGAGTATGCCACTAATACATAGTTTGTACATACATATTCAAACAAGTCTGA
>JAPZDZ010000013.1:20062884-20081592 GCA_029783805.1 Acanthurus tennentii | reverse complement strand
CGTTTCTTGACTGATGTTCCATCTGTCAAACAGCCATTTTGGACACTGAAATTTACTAAAAAGTCTTAGTTTGCTTTGTGTAGGAAACCCATCAAGGTAAACAGCTTACTTTTCTTTTTATAAGAGTTAATTTACAAAAAATATGCTAATGTTTGATTGTGGATGTAAAGTGAGATTCTACCCAACATTTGGCTGCTGTATTGCAACCTTTTTTTAATACTAAAAAATAACCAAATTACATGACCCTTTATTTTAGGACACACTGATAGCAACTTTATTTTCTGACAGCATAACTCATTGCTGTGCCCCATCTGACACCTGCTGTTTCAGCTCATGAATTTCCAAGCCTTTTAAAAGGCAGCTGCTCACAACAGCAATGAGTTTTAAGTTCCATATGGCACTAAAATACATAAAAAGTTTTTTGAAGTTTTTAAATAAAAAATTCAAATTGGTTAACAGATCTATTAGGAGTTGGTTGTTTTCTGTCAGAGACATGGATACTCTCACGGTCTCATATAATGGTGCTATTGCAGTAAAGTTTTTGTGATGCAGAGCTGCTCATACAACTCTTGAACTGCTTTAACTTGGCCTTAAGTATGATGCAGTTAGGTGCTGCCTTTCTCGTATTTCACATCTCATCTCTATAGCTGCATTAAAACTGTCTCCCTGGCGCCCTCATTATAAATGTCAGAAATACTTCTGATTGAAAAAAAGGCCAGCAGACACAGTATTCACCACTCTTTGTGAACATGCATAAGACTGCTCCTAAGATTGCCCTGGATTTCATCACACTTTCTCCAAAAGTCAACATGCAATTAAGGCACTTACATCTTTGGAAAATCCATAAATCTTGCTTGGAGTGTGCTTACTGCGCTGTAGCTGGAGAAATGCTTGGGGGTGCTGATCGACAAGAGTGCTTTTCCAGTTCTACTGAGTTTGTGAGTGTTTAGAAAGTGATGATCAATCACACAGCACTGATTAGCATAGTAATTGTTAGCCCTTTCCACATCTTACCATTTTAGCTGGAACTAGTCAAACACACCAGTTTAGAGGCCAATCTGGGCATGTGATTTAAGTCCCTTCAGTGCCATTGTCAGCACTGTTGCCGCTCTGGCTATGACAGTAAGAGCTCTCTATATAATAGCCCGAGGCTGTTCCATGCCTGGAGGGATTGATTCAACAGTGCTGTGCCTAGCCATGACACAAAAAATGTCCACACATTTATGGCTCATCTATGGTTTATTCAGCAAGCTGCTAGCTCACAGCAGAGGTACACTTTAGAATTTTTTTTTTCTAGCAGATGAAAGGACAATGAAATCTCGATGGGATGTTGAAGTTCATCATACTAGGTTCTTGTACTTGACACTCTGTCAAAGTGTTTGACACTCGTCTTCCGGTCAGGACATAGTCATGAATTTTAAACCCTTCTGGCTGGTGCAGAAGGAGTGAAGGAGCATTTGCCTCAACAGCACCACCACTGCTAGAACAGTAGGCTGAAGTTGACAGGATACACTTAACTTTTCACCACATTTCATCCGTTATATCCTTAAATATTTTTACTTAACAATGGAAAACCATGTATAAAAATGCATATGCGTGTATAAAAAGACACTTTAGAGTGAAAAGCACACAAAGTATTACCAGCTCTTTCTGCAGTTCCCCTCAGCCCAACAGAGCTCTTGGTTTTTATTTCTAGCTGCAACATTAATGTGTTGGTTCACTCTGACAGGTCTAATAGTGTTGTTTTTGGCTGCAGCAGGCAGCTATGTTCAGCAAAAGAAAAAAAGCTTTAATAACCCACTATACACTACCTGACCTGCACCAGACAGCATACAAAGTTAGCTACTATCCTGTGTACACGGTGAAGCATATAACAGCTGAAAAGACCGAAGTTTCCTTTAGGAGTGGTAGAAGTGGATTATACACTGTTATAAGAGTGAATATAAGACTTTGCTGGGTGTGTAGGTCAATGTTTTTCATTTTTTAATCATAATTTTATTGTAAAAGCGTGACAAATTCAAAGCATGGTATTTAACATTTTGAGCATTTTAATACCAAAATATGAATTCTCTTATGTCAAGTTTACATTAAGTGCAAAACCCCTTTCAGACATTTAACCTCAAAACCCCATTCAATAAACCCCCTGAATTTGCTACAATTTAAGCAGAGGTTAAACCAGAGGACTCTGAAAAAAACCTCTGAAATTGTAATTTCTGGGTTTCAGATGTCATTCCTGTGCTACTCTATTGCTTTTATTTAGACATCCCAGAAACATCATACTAGGCATATCACTGTGTTCAGGAGTATTCACTATCTATGCTTCTTCAAATTAACTGTTTGAAACAGCAGCTCTAAATCCAAAACAACACAGTCCATTAGACAAAGCTTTTAAATACCAATATGTTGGTCAGTAATTTTAAATCCTTTTATTAATCTGAACCAGTTTAAATTTGTAAAGTTCTTTTTCATTTTTAACTCAATTTTTTTTGCACACTGCCAGTCTAAATTTGTTAAATTTCTTTTGATAAATTGACTAAAAAAATGATTTTCTTTTCTTATCCTTTGGGTAATGGCAGACCTGTGGGGATTGTAAAACAATGTAGGCACCACCCAACAAACTTTCTTGTATCCCTAAGACTCATGTTTCTAAGCAGTTTTGCTCCTAGTTTCATATTTTAAATATGACAATGAAATACTTAAATTATTCAAACTTCACATGCTTTGATGTGTCATCAAACCAAACTCCTCTCAACATTATCCCTGCAATAAAGAGAGTCTGACAGTAAAGGTGACCTGAAGGCTATTGTTCTCCCAGTCAAATCAGATTAAAGCTTTATGTATATAGAATGGAGGTGACCTCGCCTGGGGCTGAACGATCTGTGTGCATCCCAAAAGTGATTGTTATCCAGCAGTGAGAGGAACCTGTGGTTGAACTATCATTCCACATGAATTTTCAAACTGAGCCACTAAGTGGAGTTGCAGCCAACATGGGACCAACAAATGAATACTCTTCCCTGGTGTTTTTAAGCTTTAATTCCTGCACTTCTACTACAGCTAATGAGAAAGGTGAAGTGAGAAAGGGCTCACATACACTGCCACAACCAATCTGCCATTCTGCTTGGAATTGCCGCCAATAGGGAATGGAGCAGTCTGAATCCATAATGATACAACACTCTGTTGTGGCATGCCATTATAACTATATCCTTTTTCATGTTTTATCGCAAATAGGACCAGACTGCCGTACAGGCCCGGCTGTTGTGTGTGAGTGTGTGACTGTCAGGGAGAATGTAAGCATAGCGGTATGCTATAAGTTCAATCAGCTCCTTACTTTTTCATGCACACCAGCCCCCAAGGATTGTCAGAAGTAAGAAGGCAGGAGGCAAAGACAAAGCGTAGCCTAAAGGCAAAGCCAAGCCTTCCTCAGAAAAAGGCGATGGAAAAAGCTCCTTCTGACATGTATTTTTTCTCATGCCCCTACCTTGGTAACGTCTAATGTGGATGGGCTGGGCATGGTGTATGTGATTTCTTATCTTGGACCACAAGAGGCTTCTTTTGTTAAGAACACAATTCTGTGATCTAGCTTCTCCCTCGGCCCCTGGTGAATAAATATACATGCCATACTGTGCTGATGTGTCTAACACTTAAGGTATCTTTTCTGTGACCAACACTAGTAAAACCTGGTGCTCATAATACACATTTTTCATCATTTAATTTGAATATTGCAAAATACTGAAGAGGTTTACTAAATGCTTGTAAAAATGTGGCACCCTTTCTGTGGTGGGATTCATTTTCTTCAGTCAGATACATCAGTGCTATCAGATTTATTTTCCTGTACTCGCAGCATCCAGTTTTTTGGTTTGAGTGTGTAATTTACGTCAGCAGGGGAAATGATGAGACGAAATTTAAGTTGCAGCCTCCACACCTGACATGCATAAAAACACAAGCATTTTCCTTCATCCACCCCCCTCTGCATGTGTTTCTGTCTCCTTCCAAGCCTGCTGTTTGAGGGTGATAAGCAGGCGTAGACCAGGAGAGTAATAATTTTCCGCCATCTCAGATGTTTCTTGTCTTTTATGGTTGACCCTTAAAAATGTCACTGCAGCCCAAGCATCTATCATTCATTTCAATCCACAGTATATAGATTATCTTATGGAGAGAGAGAGATTTCATCCTCTCATCCTGCTCTATAATGGCCCTGGTGGAGTGGATTCCCAGTGAGGGGAACGGGTGACTCTTTCAGATAAAGTGCATCTGACTCGATTGACTGTTCGATTTAACCTTGTCCCTACACCCTTCCTTGCCCCCTTATGTTCAGACACCCATCTTTTAGTGAGATCTTTCCAAGCATTCAATATGTACCACACAAATATACACCACATTCTGTTTTCCTTCTCTGTGCTCTTCTTAATGCTTAATATATGCTTACAAAATAGATAAAGAATGACTAATGGATGGAGAGAAAGGGCCAGACTGAGCAAATGGGGAAAGAGGCGGAGAAATACAAAGATATAGAGAGATAATGCAGTGTTTACTTGTATAATTTCTTGATAAATGGCCTGGAGTGATGTGCGTGTGCGTCTGTGTGTGTGTGTGTGTGTGTGTGGGCTTATTTGTTTATTGTCACTGCCCTTTACTTGTGTTAATTAAGACCTCTGCTCACTATGCCTGCAGGAACAACTCCTTCACTGCGCTTCACTGAATGTCAATATGAAATGATATCCTGGTTAATGCAAGAAGCATACAATGAAAGGAAAGTTCAGAGTAGGCTGGATGGAAAATGGCACAAGACTCTTTCTCTATGCTCTTTTGTATAACTGTCCAAAGCAAAGATATGCCTGAATTACTGTTTTATATTTTAAAATGTCACCGGCTGCTGCAGAAAGGAGCTATCGTCAGGGACTGCTGCAACCTTAAACTTTAGCCGACACTCTTACCAACAGAGACTTACAATGAGAGATGGGGTAAGAGGTCAGTTGCTTGGTCGGTGACACTTGCTCAGGACACATGTCTGTCGATGAACATTGATCGTTTTGAGATTAAACCTGGAACCTTTAGTCTGTCCACCCAGTAGCGGCAAAAAAAAAAAAAAAAAAAGTAATAGCATGGCTAAAAATAATTGAAAAGAAAAGACATTTCAGAAGCTTTTTTTTTGGTAGAATCTGCTTGAAAAATGTGCATGTGGTGTACTTTATATAGCTGACAAGGCTTTCGGAGTAATTTGACTTTACAAGATATTAGCTTAGGTTTTTAGAAGGCAAGGCTTGACTGACAAGATGAAAGTGCATTTCAACAGCAGCATGTCCTCCCTGCTAATCAGAAGGCATGGCTGTATAAAACATTCAAAATCTTTAAAAAAGCAGTTAAAATGAATTCTGTTATGTACATAGAATCACATATACATTTTTTCTTATTATAGCTAAGACTAAAATATATTGTGGTACGATATGAAATAAGTATCACAAAAGTTTTTGTTCAGCAATGGAGAAAAAGAGACACCAAAACTAATCCTTCTTTACTCTTCTACAACCACATGACATGGTGGTAATGTGGGCTTTTACCAGTCTTTTCAAGCCACTTATCAAAAAGCATATTGCTCAATCTCACCTGGCTGTCTTCTTTCTAAAGTGGTTGTAAAGTTTCAAAAGCCTGTGGCTATTATATGCTTTATCCACACATACAAGAGCACTCGTCAAAAATGAGCTTTTCCAATGAGTTTCATCCCCTTGTCCATACACAAGCACAATTTTAAAGCACTAAAACTGAATGTTTAGGAAAGTTTAAGCCAATGAAGACACTGAGAAACTCTGTTTGTGGACAGGCTCCTTTGTTTACATGAGGTAATACAGAGCAAACCTCGCTGACAGGATTTCTTATATGTTTACACATAAATATACAGTGTCTCTTACATTATATTTTGGAACAGATGCATCACAATGTACTACAGCAGTTGTTACATAATCCCAAAGCAGTCTTCACATGCACATACTACTTTGTCACACGCAGCTAAATCTATCTTTATATATCAAACTTTGTAATTAAATGTTAGGTTTTGGAGATATGAGCTTGGCAAAGTGGTGTTGCTGTTGTTAAAATATATTTGAGGCAAATAAAAAGGTGTTAACTGAAGGGGGTCTTTAATTACACTAAAATCAAATTTTTTCAAGGTCTGCTGACCTGTTTAGCTGCTGGACAAGTTCAAACACCAGCCACATCAGCAACAAATTGGATTAAACGAACAGCCATCCATTATTTGTAACTGCTCATCCTTTGCAGGGTCACTTGAAGCTGGAGGCAGTCCCAGCTGACACTGGGCAACTGTTGGGGTGAATCCTGAACAGGCTGCCAGGTCATCACACGGCCATCACACATAGCCAAGCAACCATTCACACACACATTCATACCCAATGGCTATTCAGAGTTGCCATTTGACTGAAGCTGCATGTCTTTGGACTGTATGAGGAAGCAAGAGCACCTGGTGGGAACCCAGGCAGACACAGGGAGAACATGCAAAGTCCACAAACGCCTCACACCTTCTTTCTGTGCTCTTCAGCGCTGACCACTGCACCAACATGTCACCCATGAAATAAAAATGAACCACATTGCTTTTGGGTCTGTGATCCTAGCTCAAAGGTCACAATTGTGAACTATGAGCATATACTATTCATCACAACATTGCTGGCAAAAAGGAGGACACTTAAAGAACAGTGAAACACTAGGTAGCAAAAGACAAACACAATTTCCTACAGTGAGGTCAAACAAGATATTCTTTTAGAGTAAAGAATGTCCTTCAAAGCCAAGGAACTTTGTCAAGGATGTGTCCTTGTGAAAGGTGCATAATGGTGCTAGAGAAGATGACTAAATGAATAGCTTTTGTCAGAGTACATAAAAAAAAAGAAATTAAAAAATTGGATTGTAATTCCCAAAATACAAAATGGATCAATTTTACATTTTAAGAGATTTCTGACCATTTGGCCTTAACATCAGGCAACCAAGCACCTGTCAGCATGGTGTAATTGTGGCTGTAAAGTAAGAGCAGAAATTCAGCTGGTAATCTTGCCATTACATGTTCCTTTGCTTTTTGTTGGAAATGGTTTTCATTGGTTATGTTAGCAGAACAGCAGGGATGGCAAATTTGATCCATTGTCAGTCCTTCAATTTTATTTCGGAAAATTAGTAAGGTTGGGATGAATTACCAGTTTGTTGGATACAGATCCAGAAAATGAATCCAAGAAGGATTTCTGGCAACCAAGAACCACATTTTTGTCGATCTGTTATCAGTAGCATGTTGCAAAAACAAAATTTCTTTGCCAGCTTTCTTAAAATTTGAACAATTGGTACAACGCTGTCTGTTATCTTATAATCTTCATATTTTTTGTAGCGCCAACAACAATTAAAGCTTTTAATAATTCTTTAAAATATCTTGACTTAAGCATGATGAAATGGTACCAACATTTGCATAAACTTTAATGTTTCCAATTTTTATGAAGATGGTTATTGATAATTAAACAAAAATAATATGAGTTAATAATGGTGAAATCTCAAACAACTAACAGATGGATTGCCATAAAATTAGATAATAAAATTTTAAATTTTACTTTTTACAAGACTTTGGTATTTGTAATACTTGAGACATTCAGCCTTAGCTGCACTTTGCATTAGTGCAGTAAGAAAATGTTACCATGCTAACTTCCTAAACTAAATGGTGAACATAGCAAACATTATACCTGTTAAACATCAGCACTGCTGACTTATTGTTGTTGTTGTTTCTTTCATTGTGGCATGCTGAGGTGAGCACTGAGCTTAAAACCCCACTGTGCCTTTATAAGGTCTCACAGAGATGCTAGCAAGACTGAAGACTTAGTCTTCTTTTTTCCTGTTGGTACCTGCATAACCAAGTATCTCCACTGCAGAGGTAATTCAGAGAAAGAGACGGTTTCAAAACAAAAACGGTAAATGTCAGGTTTGGTGTTTGGCCTTGAGAATCATAGAGAAAATGGGGCTCTCTCCTTTTCTTCTTGTTAGAGTGACTTTTTGCACGGAATTTCTGCAATTATATAAAGTAAAAATCACATTTTATAAGAGGGCTTTTCTAGGCAGGCCATTTCCTTTACAAAGAACTAAATTAAAGAGCAAGCAGAGACTACTAGAGGGACTGGTGATGTGGTGGAAAAAATTGCATTAGCCCATCATGTCTAAGGCTTGTTGCACATTAGAATATCTCAGTAAATATTCTGGTTGGTTTCTACTTGGATGAAATTGGAATTGTTTAATGTCTATGAATAAGCTGTGCAGCCAAGAGTGGCATCTGTGTGGGTTCGTTGTCAGAACTAGCATGTGAAAAACAAAATACTCCTCACCAGCTTTTGTTATTTGAACAAATGAATAAAACCTTGTGTGTTTTGTCTTCACTCTGACTGTTTCTCAATAAAAAGAAAAGCTCGCAATCACTCACTATCTCAGAGATCCCAAAAGTAATTGGAGATAATATAGAAAATCAGGAGCTGAACTAAAAGTAGACCAGATAGGTCGAGTAAAAGTACGATTACACTGGGAAAGTAAATTATAACACTCCATCACAAATAAAAGTCCTGGAATGCATTAAACATTTCAGATTGCTGGAGAGAGAGACTCAGAGGAGGATTTTTTCTTTAAAATGAAAGTCTGCCATGATGCTGACAGACCCACCTCTTGTGCTGGAAAGATTCATTACTGTCCATCTCCACATTGTATCTCCAACCTGACAGAAAGTCCATGATCCACTGATGCAGATTAGAGGCTTGGAGCAGTGAGAAGTCCTGAAACAAATAGGATTTTTAGAAATGTTTTGAAACATCAAAGCTGAGTGTGGGACTCACTGCTGGTGTTGAATCTTTCTCAAACTCAGCAACATCACATTTGATTAGTCGTAACGCTGGAAAGGCAGGGGATGAGGTTGGTACAGGGGTTAAGGTAATGAAATATTGTCCACAAACACTGGAGCTTTACAGAGGTAAGGAAGCTTTTTATAGACAGTCACAGAGAGTGTAATGTTTTTGGAAGAATGAATCCACATTTAATACCATGCAAACAGCTGCTTCACAGTCATGATGAGCATTAAGCTGGAACCCTGAAGTCCTTTCACTTATTCACAATGCCAATAAAAGAAATGCATTTTAGTGAAGAACTTATGGGCATTATAATAATTACAGTAGAATGCACATCACCATCCATACTTACAAGCGGCGGTCCTTGAAATTCCAAGCAGCGTTGGCTAATTTCAACCACTCATACACAGCATCTGTTCTTTAATCTCGACTATTTCTTTCGAAAGAGAACAGCCAGGATTCAAATGATGGGATTGTGAAGACAGATGTCAGGATCTTGCATACTGCCAATCTATCCCTGCCCAGACAGTGATAAAAGTTTGTCCATGGTTAATAATCTCTCTTCATGAACTTAAGTCACACGGTAACCTAGAGCAACCCTCAAGGAGCAACTATATATATCTTTTTTTTCAAATTTTGTAGTGTTTGTGTTTTGCAATACACATTTTAGCCAAAAAACGGTGCTCACTAATCGGTGCTTTGAGGAAGTTTGTCACAGAACTTAGGAGCCTTTTGGCAGACAACAAAATTGTGTTGCACTTTCCTCTCTTGTGACTGAAATGTGTATTCCAAAAACACTGAAACATAAACCAAAAATTGCTTTTTGCTTTTTTTCAAGGAAAAAAAAAAACTATTTAGATCAGACTTAGAAAATGGATCAGCAGGTTTTTTAAAAATTAATTTTCACTTGCCTCACAGGGCTTTTCCTTTCATTTTTTTTTTAAATTTCATTTTTCAGACAAAGATATCAGTTTTCTACTCATCCACACTCTTGTTGCACATCCACACACAAGTGTTTGTCTCCATCAGAAAGTAATCCCTGTGCAGGGCACTGTGGGGGCAACTTGTGATTTGGTGGTCCTGTTGTATGCGATCCTTACACCTGCAGAAAATACAGAGTATTTCACAAAACCAGTCCATGTTTTCAACTGTACTGCAGTTGCATTGTTGCCCCTGGGCATAAAAAATTAAGCAAAAAAATGTTGCACCCTGTGGGTTTTTGCTATGAACTTGACTGCACTGTGAGCTATTGATTGATGACAGCAGATGAAATATAAAATGTGAGTTGAAGAAATTAGTGCATATTTTGCAGCACAAGTACAAGAAGGAGCTAAAGGCCAAGAGAGATGGAAGTTCTTACAAGGATACAATGATACAAGGAAGTTTATTGGTTTATTGGAAGTTTTATTTATGTTTATTTTATTTAGTTATTACATGTTCACATACATTTATAAAATCATTTAACTTTGACCCACACTTTAAATTCTAAGTTTTTGATGTGACAGATGGCAGAAGAGTGAGATTTTATAGCAATAATGGTGGGTGAAGGATACTCTATCCTTGCCTAATCATAAAGGGTGTGCATCAGCATGACAAAGAGCCAATAACAAATAATAACAATCTGTTTGTGTGTGACATAATAAGCCTTCAGAGCAAGTACCATGCAACAGTGACATCCAGAACCAGCCCAGCTGTGTAACATCGTAACTGTCTCTTTATCCTCATCTGCCATAATTAGTGAACACATACATGAATTAAAGGGAGAGTTCACTCTAAAATCAAAATTATATATTATGCCTGTCACCTGTAGAGTTATTTATTAGTTTTGATTGATTATTTTGATGTGAAGTTGATCTTCTTCTAGACCAGATGCTTTTCCACCTGGGCTGAGCTGTGGTGTAAGCTAGCTCAGCTGTGCTAGGTTAAATGCTTCCTGTTGTGGGGTGATACGGTGTAAATTGGCAGAAAGAAAATAATATGTGACACTGCTCACAACTAGCATCACGAGTTACCATCATGAGTTACCGAGTCAAAATTTCTAGTAAGGAATCATGCTGTAGAATTTTTAGAAGTACTTTTAGGACACATGAGCCAAGTGTCACAGTACAAATAATCTAGACTAATAAATAGTAAATGTAAATAAATAGTACATGTAAAAGGAAAAACATGTGTTTTTGATTCTGGGTAAACTGGGCCACTAAGAACTGTACTTTGGTGTTGGAATTCAAATAATATATGTATCATGCTAAAATATACTGTGGGTAATATATCAGGGGTACAAAAACAGATTGATTGCCTCCTTAAAAAAGAGGCCTGCAGTTAGGGCCAATAGCTGAGATCAGAGAGAGAGGCGCCTGTCCAACATGTCCTTGTATTCTATTTTCCTTGCTGAGCATCTTTGCTGCTCTGTAGCCTATTTCTCTCTATTTTCTGCCTTGTGAGCTTCCTCAATGTGTCTCCCTTGCCTGAGCTCTTTGGTAAACCATGGCTTGTTGCTGTAGCTCACATGAATGCAAATTAGGTCTCTAAAGCCACAGTTTCCAACCCACCTCTATTTTCAATACTGCAATGATTTACAGTATGTACCCCATGGCAGGTTATTGTATTCTGCTGCTCAATGTACAGATCTGTATGTGTTAGAAAACTGACATGTGGTCGTTAAATTTCATATTTTCATTGGCTTTAGCTGCATGACCAAAGATCATATAGGATCACAATGGGCCTGTCAGACATGGCAACTCACCCCTCAGTGCATGCAAGACTTTCTTATTTGAGCTGAGCATCCTATAGTCATTGTGAATCTGAGAGCATTTATTTGTAAAAATAAGAAATACTATTAACAACAAACATGCAAAACAGAAAGCTTGTAAAGCCTCCCATTTCCGTCTGTATTGCACACTATACTATCCTTTGGAAGCATCAATTAATACTGAATGTTTAAAGCTGCTGCACATCATATGCAGATATCCAGGTTATTTTTCAGCACAAAATTTAACCTTGTGATTTCATTTTGTTGAACAGACTTTCCAGCAGCTCTGCTGTTATGCAATGACCCTGGTTGTCACAACATTTAATGTGGTCAAAGCTTTTACACCAGAGGTCAATGGATTTGCGGTTTTGGAAGAAAGCCTGCTTAAAACAAATTTGCACTCATGGTTTGGCCCTGGAACATAACTAGTGAGTCTGCCTATCTCTGCATGTGGGAGGAGCAGGCTGAGGACTGCAGGCTGGAGAGCGAATGCAGCACCAAAGGGGTACATTATTTAAGGGGTTTGTGCTGTGAAACCCAGAATGTAGATGAGAGGAATGTCACAAGACCAAAACACACACCTACAATGAGGGGATTAAGCTATTGCTTGTGTAGCGGTGTCCTTATTCTCCCTATCAAAACTTCAATGAGGAGTTCAAACTTTAAAGTTGTCCTGTAATTATACAATACTTTTCATAACATCAAACAGTGTCACCTTATTTACGGTCATCTTTTTTTCTGCAACAGCCGTTCAAGGCATTTACATTCTGCAATCACCTCCTTATATAGTTTTCATTGTTACTGGCAGAGTTTGCCATCCCTGTGCTGAATTCAGATTAGAAGATTCACAGGCAGTGATGCAGCATGTAATCCAGTTTCAACTGATAGATATCAGCTTGTTGTTTACTGTTCACTTTTCAACAACCGGAGCAGAGTTTTATTAAAGTTACTGCTAATGCTAACTGAACATGCCCTTCTGCCTCAGATTCAAAGCCTTAAATTGGAAAAACACATGGCAACATTTATTATAAAGCAGCCACAAGGAAACTATGAAAGAAGAAGGGTCATTACATCACTTTGTAATGCATGAATGCACATTGGACATCTCTCCCCTCTTAATTTTACAAGTTATTAACCTGAATAGCAAATATTTAATCTTCAAGGCACATTTATATGTTAATTCAATTATTTATCTGCATGCTAGTTATGTGATAACGAAGGTTAGTTCTCTAGCGATCAAATTTGTTGGTATAAGTGTTTCTAGGAGTCTGATAGTCATTAAATGTATGCCTTTGTAGTGTTGTAGATTTTGCGCCAGAGACTGGCACCAATTGGAGCAATAGATCATTAGTACCCTGATGTGATCACCCTTCTTTCTTTCATAGTGTTCTTGAGCAGCCACAGGATGACCCAGAGTTGTTTTGACAGAGTCTGAAAAACTACATACCAATTAATTTGCTTCATGTGCAGAGGTCGGACCCTTAAAACTGTAATATCTGTTTCTCAATGTTAGCTAACTGGCATCATAGTTTTCAGCAATTTTGCCTTTTATTTTGAAAAAAAAAATCATTTTCTGCCTCAGACCATGTAGAAATATTTGCGCTTTCATAGCAGTGCATTTGATGAAATTGCATTATACTCCTGTGAGTTAACTGTGAAATATGACCTCTAGGAATTTCATTCTTCGAGTGTCTGACATCCAACTTTAAAGAGAATCTTCTTTTAACTTCTCCCACTGGCAGCATCATCAGTTTTTGCTGGTGGCATCAGCAGATGCTTTGGTGCAACAGACAGTTTTTTGGACTGCCGTTCTGAGTGTTGTCCAATGCAATATGTTACCTTTTGAACTTAATTCTGTGTCTTGCATGAGTGATTGTTCTGTGTCATTTAAATACCTATGGGAAATGGTAATAACAGGGGCTGTCTGCTCAAATTGTTATCACCAAGCTCAGCCAGCTCTAGTGTTGGCAGACAGAAATGATACAGTCCTGGATCAGGAGGATTGACTGGACTGCAATTCAGTCGTGCACTGAATGCTAAAGACTGGTATTTATCAGTGGGCGAAATGTACAAGAACATCTCAAAAAGTCTTTACATGCATTTTGTTTAACTTGCTCAGATGGAAACTGTGGACAAGTGCTTTTCATTGGAGATAGTGTGTACAAGAAGATGGAGTGTTTCCTTATACACTCCTGACAGCTTATAGAGCCAGTAGAGAAAAGTGGCATCAACAGGCTTCTCAGGTGACTGACACATTTTGGCTGGAAGTCAAAGCATTTGAAGATTAAGGGGGATACAAGTACTTAAAAGATTTAGCACAGGATGCCATTAGGCCACTCTGTCCATAACCAATATTTAGAGCTTGAAGATACATGAGAAGTTGACAACCTTTTGCCAAGCTAATAGATGAGCTTGATCTGATCTGAGAGAACACCGGCAGAGTTCAGGCCTTCGTGACAGCTACCGGGGAAATATAATCAATCAACACATTAGGCAATACAGCTGCTGTTGAGTTCACTGCACCTAGTTCTGATTTGATGCTTATAGAAAAGTTGAAGAGTTGAAAGGCTTCTTTTTACTGGGCAATTGTGGAGTAAAGAACGTAGACAGCTTTTGAATGATGAATAATAGTTTTTTGAATTATTTTTCGCAGTGCTAGCAGCTTGCCTGTCAGTTAGTCAGTCAGTTCACCACTTTTGTCCAGTGTGAAATATCTCAAAAACTTTTGAATGAGATTCCATTAAAACTTGTCTAGATGTTCTTTGGTTTTTGCATCATCACAACACTAAACTCAGCCTTTTAATTTCATTATACAACCTGTTGTATAAACAAGGTATGGTTGTTTGTCTCTATGAGTTAGCTCCTGTGGTAGAAATCTGAAGAATAAAGATTGAACACAGAACGTGTGTTTGTGTAGTAATGAGCTTTTGCAAAAGGATGAGCACAGAGTACAGAAGATTCTGCAACCGACTGATAAAAAAGGAAGTTTCAGTCGAATATTTAATGATGGTTAGCAGACAGTTGATCTCATACACAGAGTATTCCCAAGACAGAATGTTCCCAAGTTCACGCTGCCCTCCTGAGAATGGGCAGACAGACACATAGTCCTTATCTGAGAGGCAGATGTCTCATCAAAGAACCCTGAATGTGGTTAACAACTGAGGCAAACAGACTTAATATCTCATGAGAAAACTAGTGCAGGTTACATGAGCCTGCAGTTAAATTTCCATTACAATCTGTCATGAACTAGCAATCTGTCCAGAGTTTATAACCTCTGTTCACCCGTTATCAGCTGGGATTGGTTTCTAACCCAACAACCCTGCAAAGGATAAGTGGTTACAGATTCTTTGGTCCTCGGAGGATGTGCTCTAATGATTGACCTCTTTGCCTCTAGAGTGCTGAACAGGTTAAATTTTAATCTTAGCTAGTAAAATATCTTAACATCTGTCTATTATGTCAATAACATAATTTTGCAGAGCCATTAATTGTTGAAAAATTAATCCTTATGAAATTTACCCCTTTGTTTTTAGTGCAATATGCGGTTGAACATGTTGTGAAAACTGTTGCATGGATTATTATTTGCTGCAGACATTCATGTTCACCTCTTTGCAACACCTGATCCCTTGTACCAACATCAAGTCAAAGTGTAATTTGTCATTTATGAGCAAGTAACTTGCAAACCTTAAGACATTACCATCCTCAGCTATACTGTTTGTTAAGGACTGATAAGCAGATGTTAGCATGCCAACCATTAAACTATGCTGGTGGACATGGTACACGCCACACCTGCTAAATATCATCATGTTACTTTTTCCATTATAAGCATGTATTTTGTTCTTATTTTATCCTGTTAAGCTCAAAGCATGCTTTCCTTACATACTGCATCTCTGAGCTGCTAACATCACTTAAAATACTTAGGTTGCCATCAGATATATATTTTCTGAACCCTTTCATGATCAGGATAGAAAATGTCATGAAGTCAAAGAAATACTTTATGAGAACTCCTATGGACCAAGAGAAAAAGCAACTGTGGTGCTATGAAAATCTTAATACACCTATACTAAGCTAATTTTGGGACAGCAAATGTTAAATTGTGTGTCACTTCAGTGATGCTACCTCAGGGAAATGTGGAATGGTATTATCTCCTTTTGTTTGCGTAAAGAATGACCAAGAGAATTCTATGTGACAGAGATATAAAAAAGAGGTATTGAAGTCCCTTTCCTTTTCTGACTTTAGAGAATTTGACCCATTCTTACCATGGCTGCTTAGACACTTCGGGGTCATTTCATCACTTATAAACCCCAAGCAAAATAGACTATTCAGTGGCAGCCTTAGTCTTGTTATTATGCTTTTGGCCTATGTTACAGCTGGATTCCTGAGATGGATCTTACATTTTAATGGTGTCCTCCAGCCTCTCTACTCTGACCTGGTTCATTAACTGTTGCAGTGCTTGAATGTTTTTTAATCATTATTTGTATCTCTGCCTTATTATATAATTCTGTTTTTTATTTGCTTGGTTATCTTTGGGTATTGACTTTGGCTTTTGTATAATTTTGCAAGTTTTTTTTTTTAAACACAGCACAAAAATAAGTTTTCTCTGGTGGCCTTTGTAAATGTTTTGGAATCTAATTACTTTATTAATCAGAATCACTACATTATCATTTACTCTCCCTGACATTTCTGATCATAGGCAAATCCCAAAACTAATCTGAACCTATTGAGCTCTCCTTCACTCTCAGTATGTCACCAGAGGACAGTAACAGTTGCTGACTGTGAAATTGGCTCCAGTTTCTGGTAAATGTGCTGCTGATTACTCACAGATTAAAGTTGTAAATTGAATGTATGTAAATCTAGTGCTGAATATTCATCACCGGTATGTAAAATAATAAGATCCATTCAGAAGAATACAAGCTGGAGATGGAACCTGAATGAAACCAAGCATCATGAGAAGCACATGGGAAGAGTAAAAGTGTAAGGGATGCCTTTTATGTTTCCTGTTCTATCTTTTCTGCTTCTATCAATCGGAAAAGAATCAATTAAAGACCTCCCTTGCAATTAAGAAAAAAAATTGTCTGGATATGGCTTTTTCCATGCAAATGAAACAGTATTTGCATTTTAGCCACTCAAATTTGCATTTATAGTGTTTCAGTAAGCTTGTTTAGTGCGTGTTAAATCATCTGGGTTATTTAGTGTAAAGGAGGGGCTCATGAAACTCTTGTAAAGTCTTTTATCAATGCAGTTGGCTCTTAGCAATGTAAACGGGGGGGGGGGGGGACTTTTCTACACAGAAAGTTTTGATACAGTTAAGTTCAAGCTGGTCCATCAAATATCCAAACTGGAGAGTCTCCAGAATTACTGAGATTTATGACGATAATTTGGCTGATACAACTGTGGACACACTGGACGTAAATAACAGCTGGAATGATTAATTTACTCCAAAAATTGACACACTGTGCAGAGTGCGTGCAGAATGACAAGTAGGGGGATGAATATATTGAGTCAGATTTCATTATCAATGGAATAACTCTCTCTTCTGTTATTACAAGTGTGATAAAGACCAGCCACAGGGTTGCTGAACTCATCCACTGCACTTCTGCAGGGCCATACTTTGTAATCAGATGGCTAAATTACATTAGAGTGGGCAGTTATACTGTATTGTATGGAGGAATGAAAACACAAGAATTTGATGGTTTAGAGAAAACCATCACAGAATTGACAAGGAATAATTCAAATAATCGTTTTTAGGGTTGAATTGAATATCGTATCTTGTGAAATACAACAGTCCTGTTCATGTGCTCAGCGTATTCCGTGCTGGGCATGGTACCAGGTGCTAGCAGGATTTGCCAGCTCATGACCATCATCTTAAAAAGGGGACCCGATTGATGGCATCAAGTACAACTAAATATACCTTTACTTCAACCCTGAAGTCCTAAGTAAAACATTTCAGTTGCAAAAAGTATAAATAGCTTCAAATGTAATTGCACTGCCTCCAAAATATTTTTATATCCGCATGCGGTGATTTTTTTTTTTTTTTTTGGGGGGGGCAGTGTATTCTGATCAAAGTGTAGAATAATAAAACTTTTCTATCCCTTCAATTTATAATCTGTCTTTTCTGTCATATTTTAAAACTTGCAACTTCAGATACTCTTTGTCCCAGTTTCCAGATTGTTTTCTCACTTTCCCTCTGAGATACGGAGGATTGTCTCGGTCACTCTGCAGGTGATTTTCATTTCTCTCAGCTTTTTCAGATACAGTCATATATATATATATATAAATAATAAACCAGTCCTGCAGCCAAAGTTTCAGTTTTTATCTTATTATAACAACATAGAGTCATCACTCATGTTATAAATGTATGTGATGATGGTTAAAAACTGCATTTACACTATATTTTGTTCATGCTAGAAAGCCTGTCTGAATTTAGTGCAAACCATCATTTGGAGTGTTTCTAGTTCTTTTTTTTATAAAAATGAGGGGACTGAACAATAAAACAAAGGGACCAGCACAGCTATGTTTTAGGGCCTGCAAATTATGGTGTAATTATTTTGTTAATACAGAGTATTAATAAAACACTAAAATACAAACTCTGGAGAGAACAAAGAAAAATGGCAAAAGGTTTGGGATTTACATGTTGTCTTCAAGGAGGGAATATTGCTAAATATGCGTTAAGTAAATACAACCAAAAATGTGACTGGGTAACATTGTAAATTGTGGATATAACAGAGGTTTTTATTAACCTGACACACCAGATAGAATGTTTAACAAATCCATTGGATTTATTTCACATGTCCATCTGGGAAACAGCCCATAGACAAGGTTTGGAAGAGGCAGGTCATTTAAAAAAACAAACAAACAAACAAACTTGGAAGGTGATTGGACAAAGACTGAGAGAAGAATGAAAACATCTTTTCCATCAAGAAAAGCTTTTATTGTTGTTCTTTACTCTTCTTTTAATGAATAAATGTTGTCCAGCTCTGCTAAAACTTTCGCTATTGCAGCATCCATGCTAACCTTTGTTTTCAGCTTGCAGCCGCCTCTTTGGCTACGTTCACACTGCAGGGCTTAATGCTCAATTTGGATTTTTTTGTGAAATCC
>JAPZDZ010000013.1:19991783-20003983 GCA_029783805.1 Acanthurus tennentii | reverse complement strand
AAGGTCATCTAATGCTTTTGTCCTGTGCACCTATTATGACAACATGTACTGACCCGTATGACACTGAGGTACTCTATAGGGACATTCAGAGCACAATAAATGGGATTATGTATAAAACAAACAATGAAAAAACAAAAAAACATGAATCAACGTTAACACCAGCTGTTATGTCACTATTACTCATACCATTGGTGATTAAAGCTACAGTACTCTGCTCAGGAGTTCATAAATGACCTCTGGGAAACATGTTATATCACCTAAAAGCTTTCTGTTCAAAAAGCCACATTTGATCAAGCAGTCAGTCAGACTTTTGCTTAGCTTAAATTGATTGATGCTTTTTGTTGACGTCCTCTTTACAAAGGAACACTATTTCACACCCAGTCTACCTGACACCCCTTTACAAGATTTCTGCACTCAAACATCAATTAGTCTCACTGTAATTCTATCCTGACTGAAAATGATCCAGTTACTGATCTGAAGTCTTCATCAGGAGGTCAGCTCACTGTATAGACGGCATAAGCATACTAATATGTGTGAGAGTATTTCATCTCCATGTAAACACAGGAGGAAAACAGAGTCATGAAAAGGCTCTAAGTGACACACCAATAAAGTTGCAATCAACTCACTGGCAAAAACAAATGTATTCATTAAAGCCTCTGATGTGCAAATAAACATAAAGCACAAGATAAGTTCAAATACCATACACTGTAATACTTTGTGTATGGTAGTTATTAACTACATGTTCTGTAGATAAAAAGCATGAGTACTGTATGTTTTACAACCAATTAAACAAAACATTCTCATTCACAGTTTAATTAATATGAACTTTAGGACCCCCTTGCCTTCATCAAAAAGCTTGATGTGGAGCATTAATCTGTGTGAGCCTCGTCTGAATGAAAAGAGCTCTGATTATGTTACCAGGAGCAGTTCTGTACTTTTAATTACCACAAAGATGTTCTGTTACAGTCAGTTTGATAGAGAGGATGAACTTGTCTCTTTCATTTCTGAGGATAAGAAACACAGGCCGATGTTTACTGGGACAGTTTTTTACTGTTCAAGGGCAGAATGGGGACTAAATTCTAAGGCATTCTGCTTGAATCCTCTGTAGTGTTTCATTGATGCTTTTTTCTTTGAATTGGGCAGTCTACGTATTGTGATGTTCTGACAACTACGATGAAGCACCATTTCAAAAGGATGTAGATTATTTGAACGAAAAGCAAATCTTGTTCATGATAAAAGCATATTCTCTTTTTGCTGGCTTTGCCTAAAATATGAACGCTAAAACCATTAGGTAGTTTAGGATTTCTTTATGGGGGGCAACTATGGGTCACTGCCTCACAATATCCTTGGTGATGCTGCTATTTAAGGCCATTAGCAGCTGGAGTCTCTGCACAGGTTTATAGGGGAATAGAGGAAAAATAGGAGAGTTGGAGCAGTGCATTTAGTATAGCACTATAGACTTACTATTTTACCACGCTTAAATTCACTGAACCATGACCCAGGGGCTTCTTTGGGCCATGAAGATATTCTGACCTGTGCAAAACAAAACCAGACAGAGCATATTAATAGGAGACATAACCATGGGCACTTCTTTTGAATTTGTTATGAGTCAGGCACTGAACTTAATCTAAAGGACTTGTTATTTATAATTCTACACACTTTTGTTTTGTGTCAGTGTTATTAAGGAGGTGTACCAACAAAAAAATGTCTCTCTCTACAGATGGATA
Organism: Acanthurus tennentii; assembly: GCA_029783805.1. Taxonomy (NCBI): domain Eukaryota; kingdom Metazoa; phylum Chordata; class Actinopteri; order Acanthuriformes; family Acanthuridae; genus Acanthurus; species Acanthurus tennentii. The sequence continues at coordinate 20,002,256 of JAPZDZ010000013.1, read as the reverse complement.
TAAACACTACTGCAGACATGGAAGAAGAGATAATTTTCTCAGTATTGTGCTGTCCAGAAAATATGCACATGGGCATGATGAGTATGGGCACAAATAGGTGAGGAGGCTGGCCTGCCGGGTGTGTAGTCAGTTTTGTTAAAACAGTTGCTAAAAGACGTATGAATCACTATGCCGGCACTCTTGATGTAATGCGTCTAGAATGCTAACAAATGTTAGCTAAATATACCATTGTTTCTGTTAGCTATCATGTAAAAGATCTGTCTGTAATCTACTTAAAGAAAGTTCAGATTTTTCAGTTTAGAGAAAAGTGCTGAACTAAGAAAGGACAAAAGGAGGAAGACTTTGCAAACATGTTTGCAGGGGTTTCCGTATGTACACAAAGCGATGTGGAAACGAGGGGTAAAAGGCCTCAGGAGAAGCATCAAAGTTTATCTACTGCAAGCATAAGATAACCTTGTTCGTGAACTCATGTTTCAAAGACATTAAAAAAAACAAACCTTACAGAGTCAAATCATTCCATAGTATTTGCCTTTTGGTGTTTTTTGTGTTGTTTGTACAAAAGTGAATGTTAAATCTGTACAAGCTTGCCCTGAAGCAATGAAACGGCTTCCTTTGACACCTTTAGTTTAGAGCTGTACTGTTTGTTCGTTTAACATGATGGCTTAATGTCTGCTGAGAAATGATGATTACAGGCGGTTAGAAAAACAGGCAGAAAACAGGCAGTTATGAATCTCGTGGGTGCAAATCCAAAGTCACTTACCCCATTAGACTTCTTATCTGGATAGATGCAGGTTTCGCCACCGGCGGTGAAGTTACAGTACACTTTGAAGGAATCCCCAGAACAGCCTTGGTTTGGATCAATGAAGTACTCGCCTAAAGACAAGCAAGCACACTCAAACATCCTGTTCAATTCTGTTCTAATGTCCACAGATAATGGCTCAAAGCTCCTTTAAAAATGAAGTGAGCTAGATTCCTTGATCATATGCGAAATTCTGCTTTAAAGTTATATAAATCTCATTATCAAGGTAGATATACAGCTAGCTGATCACTATGACTAGAGCGAGGTTAACGTTATGTGGGAAAATGTTTGTCCTTCACATTACTAAAATGACTGATAATAAAACTTAACGAAATGCCTTTTTATTTTTATTGCACCTCTTTAAGGGTCAAAAAGTCATGTAAAATGACCCAATTTAACTGCAACCAGAGTACACACACTAACCAAAACAAACCAAAAGAAACCAGAGGAAAAATGGTCAAACATTGATGAGCCCAATCTTCTCTGGGCTGTGTTTTCAACCATTAAAACAGTTTTTCGCTTGAGTATTAGTTTGTTTGATAAATATTGTTCGATAAATCAATAAAAGTAAAGAAAAAGAGGAGAAACTGCAGTGTCTCCATTAGAGACGGTCATGCAGCTCTTCTGCCGCAGCCTGACTTTGTGATTTACAGCTTTAAGACAGTTGTGTTTTTAAATGAAGCCTCTCTCTGCATTTCTTTAAGCTTCACACGCCAGATGTTATTCAGCTTACCATCAGGGAATTCTGGGTGGCAGAGCTGCAGATCTTTGCATGTTCTGGCTGGGTTGTTTTGTGTGCCCATGGGATATTTCATGCGTTCGATGTCCTGTTTGAGGTTGTTCAGCGAGCCAAAGATATCCTCCATGCCCTCGCCATAGTCCAGGATGGCTGCGTCTGACTGCATATCACTGGAGCGCTTGGTCTTCTTGGGGGACTGGATGGGCAGGGGCTGAATGACTTCACCTGGTGGGCCCTGGAAGGTGTGGTACAATGCACAGTTATGCAATGCTGCAGTACTCTGAATAATTTGACTCAGTGAAAAAATAGGTAAAAAAAAATAAATAAATAAAAAAATTATATATATAAATACTCACAGGAGGACCTGGAGGACCAATTGAACCAGTGTCTCCTTTTGGACCAGCGGGACCCTGGAATAGAAAAACGGATGGAAACATTTTTTTTCAAGATACATATAAAATACAGACAGCAACATTATGCCTTTAAAACACGAATAGCACTCACAGTTGAACCCTTGGCTCCCTTGGGACCTTGAGGACCCTGCGTGAGACAGACCATAAGCACAGCAATTTAGCAAAGTAATTCCATCATCAGCGCAGAATCTAAATGAATATCTGAATCAGTATAAGACTCACAGGCAGACCAGGGGGACCTGGGGGACCGAGAGGACCAGCAGCTCCACTGATACCCTGCAATAAGATGAAAAAAGGCAGAAATATTAAAGAAACATTGGAGACAAAAGTATTATTGTGAGGCTTGAATGATGAGTGAAATGAAAAAGCTAGAACATTGTGGCACAAGACGAGGGGCATGAAATGAATACTTTATGATCTGAACAGATGCATGATGGTATGAAGCTGTCGCATGATGGAATTATGGAGCTTTTTATTAACTAAGATAGAGCCACAGTTTTGATTTTAGGCATCAGGAGGAGGCTACAGAGTGTACTTGTAACGTGCCGTTTCTTTGAATCCAGCAATTTACAATCTAACAACTCAATTTTGTCAGGAAATAAAGTCGAACAATATAAGGCCTATTTTCAGGCCTTAAAATAGAAATGCTAAACTGAGTGAAAACTTTGAAAGCCATTGTGCTCTGACAAAAGAGGACATTACGATTTCATTAGGCTTAATCTCCAGATACTCAATCCAACCCACCACCTTAAATCACTAAACCAGGGCAGGCTGAGGGCTACAGCAGGACAGAATAGCATATTCAGTCAGTCTGCAATGTTTATTTAAAAATGGATGAAGGCTGTCATCAGTCCTTTATTGGGACCAAGCCCTTAATCTCCTTGCAGTGCTGCTTTATGTTTAAACGAAGGACTTGGTGGGTGAGAAAAACATGTTAATTTTCTGTGGTTCACAGAAAATTCTTATCAGTGTTTTCCACAAAGCAGAATATTATATGATCACAGTAGGCATCAGAAACATAGAAACTGACCCCAATGGAAACAAGTGATGAAAAGAAAATCTATAGTGTACATTTCAGGTGCTCAGAAAAATTTTTGGAAAGCAGAGAAAAAAAATAGGTGAAAACCTGAAAATAAGGATGAAAAATAGAAATGAATGAAGTTATATCTAAGCCAACCAAAGTTAGAGAAGGAAGCCCCTGAAAAATAGCATTACTAAGTTTGAAACAAAATTCCTCAAAGCTGTATTTATACAGGATCTTTTTTTAACATATTTTGATCAATACAAATAAATAATCTAATCTGTAAAAAACTGGCACCAACAGAACGTGTGCATGGTGAGTTTGCACTGCGCTGCCTTTTGTAGCTGTTTTAATCAAGAACAAATGACTGTGGGGAAACCTGTGGCCACAGTGGAAAGGCAAAGGACTAAAACAACGGCAAGAGGTGGAGGGCAAATGGCCCTGAGGACCATCATGGGAATGGAGCCATCAATTACTTACACCGTCGCCCTTGCCACCAGGAGAACCTTGGGGCCCAGGCAAACCTCTGTCTCCCTTTTCTCCTTGTTCACCAGGAGGACCAATCAGGCCAATCAAACCTGGGTGACCCTGTAGGATGAAAACAAATGTGCACACACAGAGAACAATGAAAGACAACAGCAGCGCCCCTTTGTGTACTTAAACTTTAAAGCTATTGCATGCATTTGTGAAAAGGGCAAAGCTGTAGAAGCTTCCTTCCACAGAACTCAACTGCACGTGGGAGGCCATGGAGACTGAAGTTTCATTAAAATACAATCCTGAGAAATTATAAATGAAATCTTCTGCAACAGACAAACACAACCCCCCTAAACACAAAGATGATGAATTTGAAATAAGCTAGCTCTAACAAGGCCCATTGATTTGACAGCATTTGAAACACACAACGCGCAACACGGTGCCTCTATTTTGTGCTTTTAAACTGCTCTCACCCAAGCCATCATGTCAGTACGTGGGCGGCAAATTAGACAGACTAATGTGTGCTGTCTGAATATCCTTTGTAGTTATATTTCACCAGCAAATTTGACAGTGGCAGCGAAGAAAAGACCAAGATTAGACAGATTAGAGTGATACATCACATTCAGCTGCATATTCTGTCCCTAAGAGTTTTCCTCTTGCAGCAGCTATGGCAAAAACTAATTTTGTTTCCTTAATGTTAACATAAGCCTACAATGGTATTAACGCTGCTTTGTAATTCAGAAAGATTTGCTGCTTTTGATCAGTTGCAAAGTGTGGAAGCTTTGTGGAAGTGGTGAGAAGCTTTCACTGAAGTCTAAACCAAGATCCCTGTCCAAAGGTTCCTTTTACTGTTTTCAGCTTTCTCTTTCAGCCTATTTGGAGCCTTGGAAATGAAACCAGCTTACAGGCAGAAACAAGAAAAAGGGCTACACTCACCTTTTCACCTTTAGACCCAGGGTCACCTTTCAGACCAGGAAGACCAGGAGGACCCTAAACAATAACAGCAACAGTCAAAAATCTATTTCACAGAGAAAATAGACAAAAAAAGGATAGGAAAGGATGAGGAAAACTAGCAAGACAGAAAAATTAAGGTAGAAAAAGAGCCAAGAAGAACAAAGACACAGGAAAGGAAACTGAAATGACAGGAAAAACATACATTTTAAAGAGAGAAACTGTGAAAACTGCATAATAGAGGAAAACCATCCACATATTACAAATGCTCCTTGTGGGGAAAGTCCAGATTTTTGAGAAATATGCAAATTCGGAGACAGGTGAGATGCTTAATAGCAGCTTCATCTGTGTGTTCTGTAGATTGATACCCAAGGTTTGGCAAAAGATTAATCCAACTGAACTCAAAAGACTGGAAGCAAAGGCAAAATTTCTTGCCTCGCTCTGTCAAAAGAGTAAAAATATCTCTCCGACTAAGAGCTAAAAAAAAGATAAATAGTGAGAGAAAGGCAAATGGAGGTACTGTGCATACTAACCATGGGACCAGGTGGACCATCTTGTCCTGGGGAGCCGGGCAGTCCTTGTTCACCCTGTGAAAAGCCATTCAGTTTGTAGTGAGCATTATAGCCTGCTGTATTTTCTGTGGGCTGCCATTGATTTTCTGTGCTCAGCATGATGATTAATAGCCCAAACAGGGAAAAAAGTGCGCTGGAATAAACAAGCGAAACTGAAGTATAAGCCAAATGGATGTATTGATTATTCCATGAAGTCTATCATCATGCCTTAGCAGAAGTTTCTGTGTGTGTGTGTGTACACTGTGGCTGTCTGTGTTTGAGCATGCATGTGAGCTGAATCACATCCACTGTTTCACAGGGGAAAAATCACTGTTGTTGCTCATACTTACAACAGGGCCAGGGATTCCTCGCAGACCTTCTGGACCAGGCTTTCCTGGAGGTCCCTGTGGTCCAACAGGTCCTGTTTTACCTCCTGGACCCTCGGCACCTGCCTCACCCTGTATGTGGATAAAGAAGTATTGCGAAAGCATGACTCAGCTAAACTGAAAAACATGACACAAATTAACAAATTCATATTTACTGTACCTGTGGGTTCATCTGATGCATAAGTTTGGGGGTTTATCTTAGATTGAATATTGCTCTGATATTTCAAGAAACATTTAAATTTGACATCAAAAAAATTATTTGGTCTTTTTGCCATAATAATAATAATAATAGGAAAGGACATATCCAGTTATTGAGAAAAATGCCTGAGACACAACTGCCTTGAAATCAAGAACTGATTGTCAGTCATCAGAACATCACACAAAAAACTTTAAAAAGTCTGTTGTGTGCACCTTTTATTGGTAAGTGCAGCCAGGGAGGACACTCCACAGGCAAATGCCAGTGACAGTCTTGTATCTAGTATTGGAATAGAATAGTGCATTGCATACGAGCAAACACTTCTAAAATCTGCAGCAACACTTCATATCTAGTCGTCAAGTTTTCTGTGGAGCTTCCCCATATCTCAGAGTGTTTTCCTCAGAATGCAGCTACCGGCTGCTTTTAGTATTAAATTATGCTGAGACAGTCTGCAGTGTGTAGATCAGAAAAACAGGGACAACAAACAACAGTCTGAGTTATCAAGTGTCCCTGTTCCTCCAAATGAGGTTCAGAACAGGCACGACAATAGGTGGTGCTATACTCTGTGATGTTGTCTGTTAAAGATTATTATGGGTTCAAGATCAGAGTGTACCACAGCTGACCACCTGTGATCTGAAATGCATCTGTGTGCACAGAGACTAGACAAAGCTCATGGAAACATGCCATTAAAATTTGAGCTGCAAGGTATTTACAGATTACGGGCTTGCTGCTAAGTGGTCAGAGCTACTTTACTGAATTTGTTAAAGCCGCTCTGTCTCACAGCTGCGGGTCTTTCTTTTGAAATTTTTAACATTTAGCTTTTCAAGATTTTCAAGCACATATTTGAGGACTATTTCCAGTTGACTTGATGATTACACCTGTTTCATCCAAAGTGATCATCTTTAAAATATGCTTTAGTCTACAGACAGGTCATACTGATGGTATACAGCATAGCACAGTGCTGTAATGTACTGGAAAGTAACCAGTAGATTGTATGAGGGGAGAGGAATCTTTTTGTGTTTGATTTAAATTCAGGGTGCAGCAGCTGATAGTAATTGATTCAGCCTCTTTGCACAAAGCAACAGATCATGTGGATAGATTTAGATACTGATGAAACCAGGAGATTGGTGTTGAACAAGCGCCATCTCAGAAAGCTTCATTGGGCTCTGATTCTCACTGAAAAAAGCTTTGAATACCTGAGGGTAAGACATAAATAGCATTTACTCCTTTTGTCGGCCTTGAAATTAAGTCACAGCACAATGCAAGAAACACATGAATCTTAGTTTTACTCAAATAGGCTGCGTCCATAAATTTCCATCTAATTTAGGGTGGAAATTAAATTACCTCTGCGTTTTTGTGCTTTTAATTTGGGAAGGGGAACAATGTGGATACGGTGAGTGGGAAGGAGGGGGGGGGTTAGCAGCGAGGGACTTGCTGAGGCTGCTCTGCTGTGCAAAGGATGGATTGATTTTGTTACCTTGGCGCCCTTCTCTCCTTGCCTGCCCTCGGCACCAGCAGCCCCTGGAGGTCCCTGAGGAGGATGACAGGACACTGCTTTAGCATTTCAACACAGCATCAACACACACTAACAGTTCAACAAGACTATACAAACAACTGAATGTGACATTTGACATTATTTCACGCTGTTTCAGAGGCGTTTTTGTTTTAAAGAAAACATGTTGTATGTTTGTTGCATTAGTGCTTTGGTCTTAAATGATGATTAATCATCATCCCCAGAGATTTTGTCAGGTCAGCTCTCCAGCCTCTTGGTATTTCAGTTTACTTTTATCAGATTTCATATTGAACCACTGTCTTGCCTGATAAATACATGGTCAGTGCTGTCTTCCAGGAGGGCTGATAATCCAATGCCCTTGCATGTGCACTACTTCAGTCATGTCAAGATCTATTTAAGTAATTTGGACATGCCTTTGTCTGCCCACAAAAAACATACAATAGGGCAGCCATGTAAGGACAGACAGAAAACACACACAGCTTCCTTCACTCATGTCCGCAGATTGCCTTTTTCTTTCTGATCAGGACCTTTCAGGTCCACAATGACTTCTTTCAATTCCACCTCCAGTCGTCCCTCTTCAAAAACGCTCTCCATCCAAATTCCACTCTCATCTTGCCGAATGAGGCCTGAGTGCTATTGACGGAGAGCCCGTAATGCAAGCTTGCCTCCTGTCTTGGAGCTTTCATCTTCTCCTGATGTGAGCCTCTTACTGGTAGTGAAGAGGCAGACTCTTGGTCAGCACAAAGAGCTGTTCAATTGTAACATGATATACAGCAGCTATAGTCAACGTGCAGGTGTCTTACTCTACATACGACATATTTTTGTTGACATTGCAGCATCACATGTTTGAGACACAGATTATTCGGTTCTTTACTGAATCACACTGCTAACAGTGAGAAAGGACAAAAAGGAAAAAAACGAGTAGTGATCTGAACCCAAATAGAAAAAGTTGAAGCCATAAGAGGAAATTAACTTAAATGATTTTTTTTTTCAGAGGAGAACATTCCCAGTAGTAATAAGCAAAGCAAATCACATGAAGCTGATTTTGCTGCTATGTTTAAGTGTCTTTTCAGACTTTAAGGATCAGAGGCTGTAATGGAGAGAGATTTAATGGTTGTTGAAAATTTCTACAGGCAACATGCTGAGGAGACATAAAAAGGGCGAACAGATCCTAAACAACTTTTGCTGTGAAATTACATATTCATAGGAGCAACCTGTCGGAGAGTAGTGGGGATCATCTTAGGTCCCTTTTTTCCCAGGAGATTAAAGACCTGTGTGTGATAAAATATCCCTTTTCCTTGCTATAATCCCTAGGCCATTTAGGTTCAGCATATGCTGATATCACGCTAAATGCTCAGAATGTAAATTTCATTGGGCATATTAGAAAAGCAATCAACTCTGGTTTAAAAATGCATGACATGTTTTTTTCCCCATTGGACTGAACCTTGGAGTCTTTCAATGCAGTCAGTCACTTGAGATTGTGACTTTTCTTTCAAATTCAGGAGAATAGCTCCCTATTTTCATGTGGACTTTAAGCTTCACATCATATTGAAAATATGTTAATGTTTCATTTTGAATGTATGCATTCAAAGAGCAGCTTACTGGCTTCAGACCTCAGTATCTCAACCTCATACTGTGGTATACATGAGGAGGAGCTCATTGGGTCGAGTGAAAATGGACATACAGAAACATTACTTTCAACGTGGGCAAATGTTTTTGACATTTCTTTAGGTAGAGAACAGGTCTGAAAAAATCTAAGTGAAGATGATCTCAATATATCAGCTCATTAAATGATTAAAGGTTTTTATCCTCTTTTTTTTTTTGGATGGACAATTCACCATGTCCATATTTTGCTTTTGTTTTGCTCTGGCTGTCAGTCAAGCAGCCGTGGATCAATAATGTGTCAGACTTGCTATATCTCTCTCGCTCTCTTCCCGCTGCCACAAGGACGTAAATGAGTTTGGAAAAGGCATCTCACTTTTTCCAGCTATTTTTTGGTAAGCCCTTTCAATTTATTGCTAAGAAAAAAAGAATGATTTTCGCATCTTGCCGTTCATTCTCGAAAGGCTCTGAGACGGATTTCTTCACAGACAGCCCAACGTCTTGACCCCTTAAATCTCCCACTTTGTTTTCCCCACTCGACTTTTAATGAAAATGAATCTCTTTTGCTTTACTGCCAAGATTGAGTTGTTGGAAAGAAGTTGTTGCAGAGGGAGGCAGGATCCCGGTCTGCTGAAGCCGGAGCGCCATGCCAACAGATACGTCTTTCTCTATTTTAGAAAAGGGCTGGAGCATTTCACATGGGCTTGTTCAGTCATGGTCTTATAACTGACATAAGCTTTGGTCAGCAAGGACATTTCAAAACAACCATTTCTTGCAATGATGAAATGCCACTGTTTGAAAACACAACGCTGGTTATGAAACATAGCAGAAAGCTCATCAGTGATGCATACATAAATAAAAATATTGCAGTAAATATAGTTTTATGGTTACAGACTTACTCTCTTGCCAGGTGGTCCAGGTGGACCAGCTTCTCCTGATGGACCTGGAGGTCCCTAAAAACAAGTAAGGAAAAGGGCAATGCAGGATACCATTAAAGTCAATAAAACAAGCTGTATTAACAAATGAGTCAGCGCACATATGAATTTTGATGAGTGCAGCATGCTTAACTAAATCTCTCGTTATGTCTGCCAAAAGGACAATAACACAGAGAACACACTGACATTTAGGGAATATTCAACCCCAGGATAGTCCAGACAAGCTATGCCAAAGCTGGATGAGACACTACTCTGCCAAAAATGATACAAACTGTGCTCCCTGAGACACTCTCAGACAATTATCTCTGAGTTAATTGCAAGCAATCAAACCATTTTTTTCTGTCATTTGCATTGGTAAAATCTCACTGTACTGAAAGTAAAACAGTTATTCCACTTTTTTAAAGGCTGAGTGCACAGTGATTTGTAAATAGAATTAACATAAAGATGTATATGTTTTCCCTAACACAGAGCCTTCATACATATATTATCTCATTTTAATTCACCTCCTTAACACCACTGTGGCAATTAAGCATGCATTCAGAGTTAATAAACTAAAATACAAATATGTAACATTCATGGGGTAAATAAAGTACCTGTGTGTGTGTTTTTCTCTGGCATTTATAAAGGCTCATTTACATTCATAAATATTAATTAACTGTAGTGATTTGATGTGCCTTACACAAGGCCAGCACATTAGTGTTTGGCTTTTATTTCTAATCATATTTAATGAATCTGAAAAGCAAATAAGTCCTGTTACTGTGAACCCAAGAGTTTGGAGTAAATACCCTGAATTTAAAAGCTGCAGTCTAAATTATTTACTGACTAGATATAATTACAGCTTTCACTGAAGGCAAACTTCCGCTGGACAACTATTATATAAAAAAATAAAACAA